>CAEGAD010088783.1:0-53248 GCA_903067055.1 Poeciliopsis paucimaculata
CCACAGAAATTGTTGCTCCAGTTTATGGGACAACTATCTCAGATCCCCACGCCGTCGCTCACATTAACTCTGGCTGATTAAGTAGACAAAGCATTTGAGGTAAAGACATCCAGCTGCTGCAGCGCGCGAGGCAACGCGCAGCGGTTTGATTGGTCCAGCTTTCAATGCAGAAACAATAAACCTATTTTTTATAAACATATGACAAGGAGGTGTAGGTGCAGTTAAGATTGCTGCTATTTCGGCTTGTGCTAACTGGTGGGGCTCACCGTACTGAAGCTGCAATGCATGCATGGCTGCTTTATACAGTAATGATTGGTCAATCATCTGTGCCTCTGGGAGCTTGAGGTGTTTGAGTAGCAGTTTTGAAATCAGTGATTTTGGGTGTGGGCACACCATATATGGGGCGTGGTTGCAGACTAAAGTTGTGCGGTGCTTTAAAGAGGAGTCTTGAGGCAGAGAAATAGTGCAGACCAACCAGGTGTTTATTCTCCAACATTTAACACACAGACATTCCTGCTTACAACAGCCATGGGTCTCAGCAGAAATCACACCTCCCAGCCTGCAATGTGGCCAACATGCAGGCTTTTATAGTCCCTGGCTGCTCCAATTAAACCCACCAAGAAACAGGGTAAGACAAAATATACACACAAACAAACTTGACAAAATAACCAAATCTTCAGCATAATATTAACAAACACTATTCATTTTTAAGCAGCCATTTCATTTCTAAAAAATACCTTTGTATAAATATAAATCCAATCATTAAACTTCTAAAATGCATAGTTCTATCGCTCCCCCTCTTCCATCTGCATTGGTGCCTTCCGGAACCTTTGTAAGGTGTTCAGGCAGCCGGGGAATCATTTAACCTGAACACCCTGCAGAGGAAGAGACAGAGGTAAGCCACATCTACACAAACATTTCAGTGGATTTCAAACAGTTACAATAACCATCCATTTGTTTGTTTTATTTTAACAGGACACCATCAGTTCCAGCTGAGATGCATAAAAACACACAAATAATAAAATACTTCAATCTGTTTGGGTCTGTCTTTTATCATTCAACACACCCTTTTAAGTGTTTTCATCCAAGTAATGAAGACCTTCATTACATTGAAGAATAATGTCAACGATGCAAATAAATTGAAGCAGTTTATAATCAATGACAGCGGCACAGGTCTCAACAGAAAACAGATCAGGTGACGAACGTCAAGAAGAAGAAAATAAACAGAACAAGCCTCCTTCAAAATAAAAGGAAGCACTTCAAAAAATAAGCATAGATGTGAGACTTCGAACTACTTGAAGAATTAATAACGGTTCACGTTTTGAAATAAATGCATTTGAGAAAACCATTCCCTCTTTATTAAATGTTTATTTTCCAAAGAATTTTTAAAAGTTCAAGACAATAAAATACCTATTTAATATTAATTACAAATAACTCTTAAGAAATTAAAAAAAAAAAAACTCTGTGAGAGTTAATATTAAGATTTAACACTGAATTAGTGTTAGTAAGTGTTTAATGATTAACTCCAGAAGATTTGATATTTGACACGTAATTAGAGTTAAGCACCAACTCTCCAAAAAGAGTTAAATTAACACATTCTGGTGTGGATCCATATATATATATAGACACTTTAAAAGTGTTGAAATCAAATCTGAGAGTTAATTTGGACCTGCTGGATTTGCTGTGTATGAGCCAACTCTGCCCTGATAGATACGATAAATCAGCAGCTGGAGCAGAAGAGGGAGACGCTGAGGAACAAATGCTGCAAGCTGCTTCCGACTGTCAAACGTTCTGCTTCATCCTCCGGAAACAAAGGAGGCTTAAATGTCACAGGCGTGTTGCACTGTATGCGCTTGTGAAACATCTTTGTTTTGTTGAATTATTCTGATTGTAATCTGTTCAAACGGGAACCCTCGCTTCTCTGCTTCATCTGTTTTTTTAAGGAAACAGATGATTCAGAGGATCAGTCATCTGTTTTGTTATTCGGTTCACACAGCCTCCAATACATGTTCCAAAATGTTAGGAGAGTACAGAAAAAGACTGCAGGCCATGCTATTCAAATCATATTTACTTCTGGATTTAACTCAGTACTGGTTGATGGGTCAAAAATGCTTTTTTTTTTTACCCTCTAAACTATAAACTAAACATGCAATATTTAAACTAAACAAATACATAAAGGATGTGTAAATTATTCTATATCCAAAAATGTACTTTTCTTAAAAGAATTTTGATAATTTTTTATCTATCAATTGGGGGGAAAAAAACAAACTAAATTTAATCAATTCTGATTAATAAAATCAGTATTTAGGTCTTTCTTTCAAAATGCTTGCTGTATTTATCCAAGTTTATTAAATAAATAAATAGCAGATTTGAAGCAAAGTTTGCTTTAGAGTGAAAGATATTGGTTCTTGAAGAGAAAAAAGGCAAATCCTTTGTGGTGCAGCCAATATTTTCTATGGTAAGAAGATTTTACTTGTTTTGTCCTAATTGAAGCTAGAAATTATCAATTACCCACACTGGGGGAAAGTTTGTATCTTTCTTGAGTTGAAGACTGGATCCATACACAATCACTCAATTAAAAAAACAACAAAAAATATTTTCGGGAAATAAAAAATAGAAAATTTCTGAGTTGCAAAAGTAAAAAAAAAATTGCTAGAAAAACATAAAAATTTCAATTTCAAAAGTTAAAATTTCTCTGAAGAATTTCTGATTAAATTAAAGATTTCAGTTTTCTTCTGGCAATTTTTTTGACGTTTAAACATATTTCCACATTTTTCTAGAAAATTTTAAACTTTTATAACTCAAAATGTCTAGAACTTTTTTGAGACTAATCTCAACGTTTTTTGGTGGAAGTATACTCCTTTCCTTATTCCTTCTGCAATGGCCCCAATACGCTGTAGTTTTCTCTTTTTGGAGTGGATGTTTGCCCAACTGTTAGGGAGGGAAAAACTTTACCATTTTAAGGAGTTGTTGGCTGTTTTAAGAGGTCAAAGTTCACATCAGAATCAGCTTGACACTTCAACTTGATACAGCCGGCTGATCAGAGATGCAGCTGATGTTGTTGTGAATACTTATGAGTACAGGGAGTCCTGGTCTCGGTTCATTTCTCTGAAAAATGTCCACTAATTATCTGAAATGATAATATAACTGCGTCAACAGGGGCCAGAAACAGGCTGCCCCATCAACTAATTAGAATTTTATTTATTGTAAAAATTTTCTCACGAAGCAAGGAATATTTTAATAAATTGGCAATGGAGAGAAAAACTGTTTGGTTGTCCTCTTCCTCCACATATATGAAACTTTAAAACAACCAAATAATTTTCTTCTTTATCAAGCTATCTGAGCTCCACCCCTTTAAATATCATGCTTTACAAATGCATTAATATCTTGGTTAGGTCAACGCAAAGTCGCATGAATGTTCTTTAAAAATAAACTTAATTTAATTTAGTTTCTCATCTCCCCAATCCTCCTTCTTCTACATTTGCTACTTAAATTTTTTTTTCTTCATTAATCCATAATTACTCATCTTTGTCCAGTGAACGTTCTTCCACCTGATCTGTGAATCCCTGCAGCACTTTGATGTGCACCAAAGTCTTCTTGACCGTTTCTCTGATTAATGTCGTCCTCACCTCACTTGGCAGTTTAAGTGAGCGGTCATATCTTATAAAGTTAGCAGCTGTGCCATATTCTATCAATCACAAGATGAGGGATTCAGGTTGGCTGTGTAAAATATTGAAAGCTTGAGATATTGTTTCACAAGCTAATCCCACGTTATTACGCCTGACCTCGGGTTTGTTACAGCTGCTACCGTTAACGGTAAAACGTGAAGTTAACGGGCACAGCTAACTTACGGTCTGTAAACCCGTAAGTTAACAGCTGCTAACAAGTCCAAGTTTCTAAAACCATAAATTAGCAACGGCAAATTGTTAACGTTCGGCAGTACCGAGCATACGTTAGCAACTCACTGTTGCTACGGTCTTTAAAACCACAAGTTAGCAACGGCAAATTGTTAACGTTCGGCAGTACCGAGCATACGTTAGCAACTCACTGTTGCTACGGTCTTTAAAACCACAAGTTAGCAACGGCAAATTGTTAACGTTCGGCAGTACCGAGCATACGTTAGCAACTCACTGTTGCTACGGTCTTTAAAACCACAAGTTAGCAACTGTGTGAGAGCAATTTGGTTAGCAAGCAAATCTCAAGTTCAATTTCGTTTCAACAATCCATCTTAAGTACAAACTTCTGTAGTTTAGAAGTGTTATACAGTCTTTGTGGTTTTATTAATGAACTAGCTTAAGAAGCTACCGCATTAGCAGTTTCTTTGCCAAGAAATTCACAAGTTTAGTATACTAGCCATCCAAACTTATGTGAAAATGCATAAAGATTTCAGTCTTGGCATTTTAGGGACTTTGATAAACTGGTTTCTTCACTTAGTTCATAAATATTTTATGCTATAAAACTGCAATTCAAAATGAGCGCCACCCACCACTTTTGAAGCAACGCCATTTTCTATGTGGAGAATGTGCGCAGAAAAAAATGAAATAAAATTCCATATTTTGTCAAATGTTTCAAATAAACCCAGAAAAGATTTTTTATTTGGACATCTCACCAGCCCACGTCTAACCTCGTGCTACAATAATGAAAATTTTATGTTTTCAATATGAATGATATTGTGGCAAATAAATCCTTTGTAATTGTTGCCAGATTTACAAAAAATAAAATTTAATTCTGAGGAAATTTGCTTTGTTGCAATTGAATATGCACACAGGAAAGAAAGTCACATTTACGTTTGCAAATTCTTTGTTTTTATTTTTTTTTACCACAAGTATACAAAAACATGACAGACAAATCAGTGAAAATGAGTCTTATTTACAGAAACAAGAGTACTGGATGTGAGGAGCTGGAGAGGCATGCTGTGCTGGTTTCAGAGTGATGAAGAGGATCAAGGCGGTCATGAGGAAGACTCTACCGAGGCAGACTGGAGGAAACAAGCACAAGTTAAGGTCATGTGGCTGCTAGTTGAGCTTAATAGGTAAACTTTACTGAACAGTGACAAAGTTTTACAGGTTATTCCAAGATAACCCGTTTAGACAGCGCTAGCCAATTTTGCTGGACGATAAACGATAATATTGATGTTTTGAGGCTGTTTAAGACCTGAGTGAAGCTGCGCCACCCCCCACTTTCTTTACTTCAGACAATATTGATGTCAGTCAACTCGACTACATTTGGAGATATTTATAAAAATTTAAAAGGTGAACCAGCCCAATTTTATGAAATCAAAATTTGTGCTGCCATCATTTTAAAGATAAAGGAATGTTTCCATTTCCAAATGACAATTTCTTAATATCTTTAAAGATTAAAGCAGCACAAACTTACATTTATGCTGTATAAACGTTTGACACCAATTTTGTCTAATTTGAAAAAGGTGGGGGTCCAACTTCACTCAAGTGTTCAAGTAATGGTCATAATGCAAGAAAACATTCTCAAAAGTTCAATAAACTTTAAATTCTAATGAACATTTAAACACTGGGACTGGAAGACATTTTAAAGAAACAAAATAAAGGAATTAAGATTCTGTAAACAAAAAATTTCCTTTAAAAAAAAAAACAGCAAGTTGACACCAATGCATCAACCTGAAGAAAAAAAGAAGAATGATAAATTGAGATTGTTTTAATGTATCATGTGATTGATTTATTGTGACAGGTTTAGATGTAGCTGATGTCACAATGATGCGCACCAAGACACATCTGAGTATAGCAGACCTTAAAAGAAACCAAGACAGTCATCTATTCTGAATGGCATAAATATGACAAACAATTTTGACCTAATTGGGATTTCAAAAACCATTTCATGCCTTCCAAGAAGCCGGGAATCCCACCAGAAGCAAATATTGACTCTAGAAATCCAACTGCACAGATTAGCAGAACCGCTACACGTTTCCTGAGTTTAGTAGATGCAGTAAGACGGGCCTATAACTCGCCTCCTTTGATTTTCCTTCCTGGGTTTCACTGCTGTTGCTGGCACTAGAGTCACCGCTGCCATTAACTGTGGCTTCCTGTTTCAGTTGCTTAGCATCTGTGTCCTTTACTGGGCTCTCCTCTTCAGGTTTCCTCTGGACAGACACAAATGGAGACCGAAAGCTTCTGAGCACAGCAGCAATTGACGGAAAACAACCAATCAGGCTGATTTAAATGGAAGCAGCAGCCAATCACACCATTTAGTCATGCACACAAAGCAAGTTTCATCTTCTAGCACCAAGTCCTGCCACAACACAAACACCAAAACATGCAACAAGCCAAACAAAAGCTAGACCACGCCTAAACAACCCAATGATTAAACCCCTACTGGACTCCAACAGCGACATGGCCACAAACCAGAAACACAAAGCAGGCAATCATGATTACACTTTTCTCCACCAAAAAAGAAAAATCTGTTTTGATCCTGGAAGACAAAAGTAAAAACGTTGAATTACAGATTTAAAGTTTTACCTTTTTTCTAACGAGGTGAGAGATATCCGACACTGCTTTGGAAGACGAAGCACTTTCAGAGGTTTTCACTGGAATCTAAAAGTGAGAAGGGGTTATGGTTGCTTCAGGCTCAAAGACAGTTTAACAAGAGCTTCAGTCAGAAACAGATGTGCTTCCGTTATAAATGCACACAACTCTTTGTCCACTTTCTACTAAAACTAAAATGCATATAAGAAATAAAACTAAAAATAAGCTTGTCCACATGATAAATCATTAAAAAAACATGACGAGTCATGATACTCCAACTACTTCTTGTTGTCTTCTTTGTGGTTTCTGCCAGTAGCAATATCTGGTTCTTGGTCACATGACCCATTTCCATTAGTTCTATGAACTACATTCTTTTGATATGCCTGAAAATCTCATCAAGCCTTTAAAACCTAACAAAAAAAGTTAGTTTATTTTCTTCTAAATTACTGCATTTCCATCAAGTGAGTTTATTCCCCTAATTTTAATTTGTGTATTTTTATTAATGGAAACGCAGGTGGTGAAGCTTTACCTGACTGGTCGACGCAAAAGCAGTCGAGGATGACGGGCCACCATTTTCACAGGGGAATGTTGAAGTAGAGGGAGCTCCCTGCAAGAGATTACTTTAGCACCTTCCTCTGTACAGCCATCGCTGTTGATTCATGACCAGTTTGGGTTTACTCACCAGCGTCTGCTGGATTGCCTGGGAGGCAGCACTGGCTGTCCTCTGGCTCTCCTTGGCATCTTCCACTTTTTCCCTGATTTCAGGAAGAAGCTGTTTTAGTTCTTCCAGCTCACTTTTCTCCTCTGCAGCACCGTCATCTCCAGCCGCTGCGTCAATGATCTCCTGGAGCATGGCTGCAAAAAACATGATTTAGTGAAGCTAAAGTTAGCTTCAGAATGAGAGAGGGGCTGATTCTCCAGACAATTAGAAAATTTAATCTGCTAAAGTTTAAAAACTAAAACACTTAGGACCTGTACACATGCAGACGATGGCGTTTTTTTTTTTTTTTTTAAACAATTAAAGGAGAAATTCAATTGTTAATGTACTGTTATTGTGTTCTACAAATATTTCATAAACCTAAAAAAAAAAAAAAAAATAATAATAAGCCCAAAAATTCATTTTTGTTCAGGTACAAAATTATTCACGATAATATTTTTTACATTTTCTAATTGGGAGAAAAGAAGAGTTCCAGCACAGTTTTTGTTATTGCTACGGTTTAATAAGACGTATGAAGCGTTCATACCTAGACGCGTCTCGATGACCTTTACGGAGCTGTTGTAGTGCTGGATGGCCTGGTTGTACTGGTCCATGGAGACCAGCGTCGTAGCAACGTGGTAGTGTGTCTCGGCCAGCAGGCGACAGTGAGGCGGCAAGAGCTTCAGCTGCATAGTCAGACACTCCTGGAAGTCTTCTAGCGCCTGAGGATAGTTACCTGGAAATAAAAGACCGTAGACCTGCAGCAGAGACAGATGACACCACCGTGAGCCGTTTAGTTCTGCAGTTTACCCGTTTCTGCACTGACTTCACCCAGTTTCAGATAAGCCTGTGCTGCCATCAGCTGGTCATCCTTGCTTTCCTTTCTGCAGAGAAGAGAGACTTTTATGAACCGGTTCTCAAAATAAAGACTAAACCAGGATTAATCGAACCATTGAGAGACAAAAATCAGATCTGTACTTTGACTTTTCCAAATGAAACACACTTGCCTTTTAAAAATGACTTTGGCCACCTCAAGCATCTCCCAAGCCAACTGCAAATTTCCAATATCCTCCTCTTCCTGAAAGCGTTTCAAAATTTAACACTTTGTTCCAAAAGGGAAATTGAATAATTGCTATTCATGTAAAATATTCCAGAAATTGCAGGTTTCTTTAAACAGAAGCTCACATTATCTTGTGCGTTGTTCTCTTCGTCCTCATCTTCATCGTCGTCATAATCATCTGAAATTGAAAAATAAAAAGTGTTAAAGGAGTTGAGATTTAAAACTTTTAGAAAAGCATTAAAAAAAAAAGAAGAAAAAAAAAACAACTGCCACACACCAGTGTCTCCCTTCAGTTCACCAGGTGAGATGTTTCAACGTAAAGCGTTAAAAAGGTTTAAAACACCCGTGCTTTGTCTCTAAACATCTACTACCCTCTGAAGTTTCAGTCTGTTCAGCCTCTGCATTTGATTCTTCAATTCCTTCGTCCTCTTCCTCATCTTCATTCACAGCTTGTGCTGAAGCATCTCGGACCTCTTCAGTTGCTTGGACAGAACTTTCCTCCTCAACATCAGCAGAACCCGAGGTTTCTCCCGCCTCAGGGTCTACAGCCTCCTCTGACTCTGCGTTTTCATTTTTCACCTCCTCTTTAGGCTCTACCTTCATCTTTTCCTTCTCTGCCATTGCATCATAGACCTGCTCTCGCAGCTCTTCTCTTGTTTTCTCTGCACCAGAGTGGCAAACATTTGATTTCTTGACATCATCTCAGCAGAAATGTACAGAAAAGATCAGTTTAAGTAAGACACACCTGATCACCCTTTGCAAAAAATTACAGAAATATTTTAGAAGTGTTCAAACTTAGAGGAATGACTTGCGCCAAGTTGCATGGATCAAAATGATGGTGAAGTGAACTGACCGTCAAGGTTGTCTGCAGTCTCCAGGTTTGGGTTTTTGGGCTGCTCCTCTTCCTCAGATTCTTCTGGGACTCCCTCCAGGGCATTACCAAGGACACCGTTTTCCATCCTGGTTCACGAAACAGGATTAGATCAAAACAAAACTTTTGTTAACAGAACTGCACACAAGGAAGAGCATTTAAAAGTTAGATGTTAACTATGAACTGCAGAACTATTGAATTAAGACACCAGGAGATGTCACCAAAACTTACTTGCAAGTTATTCGGTTTTTTAAAAATTCAGACAGTTTTCTGTTGTTTCAAGGCATCATACCGTTAATTCAAAGTCTAGAAACAAGTAAAAGCCCATGTAACACAAACTTTACTTAATTTGTTTACTAGTTGATCAAGACATCATGCAAAAAAACACAGAAGCTTGCCGACATTCGGAGATGGAGTAGAAGAATCATAAATAAAAGTTATTTCTGCAAATAAGTTTAATTTGTTTTCATTTATACCGACTCCATCCACTAAGGCATGCAGAGATCAGTGTAACTGAGCCTTCAGCTGATTCATATGAGTTTTACTGTTTGGACTTAAATTTTCTGAGTACTGAAACATTTTATTATAATTTAGAGATCCGTCTGAAATTATTATCAGCATGTTAGCGCTTTAGAATCAAATTAATTTGTGCTTCTTACCGATAACATAATGAGATGGATTTTAAGTTTCCTTTCAAGTAGTTAATGAGATTAGCGACAAATGGTACAAAAACAGTACCATTAAACACGCAATAGATTTGCATCAACAATGGTATTGGATGATGTTAGTAGTTCGACATGTTATCAGTTTGATAAGAAAAACATTGGAAACCAGTGTTTGACATATTGTAGATTGTGGAAGTGATGCAGCGTTTAACCGAAAACCCACAAGTGTTCAGTTAAATGTCGATTACTGAGGAGTAAACACTGTGATTGTGATTATTTTTATTTTCAAGGTATTGAAACTGTTGGGAAATGTTTAAATTATCAGTAAACATTGCAAAAATGTCAGATTTTCATATCAGCGCATCCCTATTAAATACATTTAACTTACAAACAAAGGGGGAAAAAAAGTTTTTATAAAATTGTGATAAATCAGATAGAAGTGTTAAGATTAAATGCTTAGAAACATAAAACGTGCAAAAAAAGAAAGAGTTCAATGCAGCCCTTTAGATATTTGTAGTACATTTTGTTTATATGGTAGAGGAAAAAAGAAAAAGTTAATAAAATGCAATAATGAACCTTGCAAGCTCCAATAGAGACTTCCCACATAGGAAGAAGGCTTCACCACATTCATCTGCTGTGTCCCCATACTTTGCAGCCCTGCAGAAGAATAAATGAGGTGAAAATTACAGAAATTGTAACACTACTTACTCTAAAGTCTTGTGGCAATTAGCTGCACCAAGTACCAGGTGACATTATATACATTTCAGCATGAATATTTTTTTTGTTATGCACACTCACAGCATGCTGCAGGCTTCCTGGAAGACATTGACGGCAGAAACTACATCTCCCATCACCAGATGCCGTTTGCCCGTGCCGATCAGCTTTTTAGCCTCCTCCATAACGTCACCGGAGCTGCGAGGAGGGAAGACATGCACATAAAGCGGTTTCATATTCTGGGATTAGGTCATAGAAGCACAAAAAGAAAAGTTTGCGGAGTCCATACGTACGTTTCTGCTGCAGCTGTCGACGAGCACGGCTTCTCCTCGGCGCTACGGAGTCCAAAAACAAGTCATTGACCGAGACAATAAACTTTATTGCTGACTTAGTAGAGTTCACACACAACAGAAAACGATGGCGACGCCTTATTGTTGTTAGCGTCTCGTGGCTGCTAGCCAGTTAGCCGAAGAGTGCTAAGTGATAGCGACGATGGCGTTAAGAACAAAATATCACTTCACCGATAAAAAATATACCGTCTTCCTAACTGAACGCGTATACTATTAACACCACTCAACAGCTACGTGTCACGCCGTAAACATTACCGCCGGAGCAAGCTAAAAGCGCGCTAGCCATTTTTTGTGTTGTTGTGGCGACAGTGAACAATTACAAACGATTCGTTTACCTTCCAGAACCCGACGCTGTGGACGTTTCCTCCGGCATTTTAATCGAAGACCAGCGAGATGACAGAAAAAAGCCAGCAGCCTGCTCTGCAGAACCCGATGAACCCAAACAGACCCACTTGAACGGTTCTTGTTGGCGCGCTTAAATAGAGGGGGGAAAAAAATGCTATTCTGTTTCCGCCTAAGTTGGAACGCGGGAGATTGGAGTTAAAGGGGCCGCAGCAATTATACAGCTGCTCCTGGTTACCGTGGAAAATAACACGGAAACGAAACAAAAAATAAAGACGTTATTTGAAAATAACATCAGAATATTAGACATAATAATTAGTCGTGGCGACTCTTGTAGAATCGCATGTAAAATAATGAATAAAGGGCTAATGAGATCACCAAATTGAATCAACGAGTAACTTTTACATTTTAGAATATATTTATGAAATTGTTTATAGAGTACAACATTTGCGAAACCATGTAGTAAGCACTCCATCTCCCACTGCACAAATTACGTTCCGAAGCATAGCGCTTTCAGGCCTCGTTGGCGCAGTAGGCAGCGCGTCAGTCTCATAATCTGAAGGTCGTGAGTTCGAGCCTCACACGGGGCATAACTTTTTTTTCTTAAACATTTGCATTTAATTTAATTTAGAGCGTAGATCATAGACGAGAACTTATGGGTTCTCGGACTTTTTATTTTTTACGTACTAAGAATTGGTTCTTATCGTCCATCAGCCTACCGGTATTCTTCTAATAACAAATCAATGTGGTTGGAATTCCAGAACTTGTTTCTGCCGAAAGTTGCTGACGCTACAATGCTACCGTCAGAATTAAATAAGCAGATCCATAAATGGATTGCCACTATCAGAAGGTGAAGAATCATAACCCAGGAAGGCATTTTTGAAGCCAAATATTTAATAACCCACGACACAGGATTCCGTTTTGAAGTCCATGATGGGAATTGACACAGGATTCTGTACAGGGCCAGTGGCGCAATGGATAACGCGTCTGACTACGGATCAGAAGATTCTAGGTTCGACTCCTGGCTGGCTCGTAACTTTTTTTCCAAGGACAAAAAAAAAAAACACATGTAATTTTGTACAACCTCACATGTTAAAATGAATAGTAATGTTACAACCAGGCGGTCAATTTAGTTCCCAGTTTTACATATTGAGTCCGGGACGGCAAAATGTACACGGGGACAGCGAAAATAATAAGCTGTTTATTTCAGCGGCTTACTAAAAAGTCTAGAAAGGACAATACAATTTAAAAACGTGGTTTTCTTCCTAAATTATTATCGGTGCTAGCATGAGTCGCTTTTCCAGCTGTAACAAAATAATAGACGAACTAAGAAAAACTCTCCTGGCTTACTTAAAAAATAGCTAAAATGATGACATTTAGAAATTCTTACCTCATAAAACTGATCTTCAAGCCAAAGAAACTGCTGAAAGTGTCATCTGGGCATTTAGTTTAGTTATGACGTAAGCGCGTTAGACGTCACTTGCTCAGGAGGTGGCGCCATTGTTCCACGGGAAAACTTTCCTGTGACTCTGCATCGCAATTGAGCTTAGTTATAGTTTGTTAGTTAGTTATCAAATGTTATCAAATGTTGATAATGAAGCATTAAATGAGGTAAATTTGTTTAAAAGTCTGTGTAACGTTTAAAAACCGAATGGTAACTCTGTGGTCTGATGGGGTTGTTGTACTTCATATTAGACTAGTTATTGATTCATTGCTTTGACATAAAGTTTATTTTGAATATATATATATAGAGAGAGTTTCTAAGTACAGTAGATATGATATATATTTTTATTGTACATAAAGACGTGGTGATTGAATCAGAAGTGGGGGAGGGAGCAGATGGGAGAGAGGAGGGCCCTGACAGGAGTCTGACAGTGGGCTCCGGGCAGAACGACTGCAGATGAAGTTTTCACTCACACTCACCCGGTGGGACTCAGGAATTCAAAATAACCGGCCAGACTTCACCGTGCGACTGACATGTTGCGATGTTTCGCGCAGACATACAGAACGTGCGCTTGTTTCGGGTCGTTTTGTTGTGTTTTGCACTTTTCCCGGAGGCTGGCTGCAGGGCAGCCGATGCAGGCAGCTGTCATGAGGTGAAGATAGCCTACATGATGCGCCAGATAGGCCCCGTGGAGCTGGTGCCAGAAAGACCCGGTACAGGTAAGTCACCAAATAGTATTCATTTTTTAGTTTTAACGCATGATGTTTTAAAAAAATAAACAACATGCATATTACATTTAGAGTATTATGAATTAAATGTTCTATTTTAGTAGCAGAGTATTACTCTGCTAAAAAATAACACAATTAGGCAGAAGAAATGTTTCCAAGTCAGTTTCTTTCAATATAAAACTTATGAAACTTTAACAAAAACTTTAGGTGTGTGTCTTTATCTGGTGACTTTTGGTTAAAACATTTGTTTTTCATTCAGTGGGCAGAAATTTTACTCAAGTAGGAGTAAAAATACTTCATAGTAAAATTACTCAAGTAAAAGTAAAAAGAACAACACAGTAAAAATAGTCCAAAAAGTACATTTTTTCAAAAAGATATCTCAAGTAAATGTAACAAATTACTACGCAGCTCAGATTTTAATAAATTATTGTTTCTGTTACAAGTAATGAGTGGAGACAATTTATTTTCAGCTTTATAGTGTAAAAAGAAGAGCTAAAAATATAATTTATGATTTATAAAACATTCTTAAGAAATAATTCCTTTACATTTGTAATGCTTTGCCCTCATTTTCAGTGCAGACGTATCTTAGTGCGGTCAGAGAGTATTTTATTCATTTATTAAGTTAGTTATTTGTTTTTACGTGATTCAATAATGCAAAAAAGGGTTTGTTTTTTTCCGTGCAAGAATGCCAAAGAGTACATTTATGATATTTTGGAGTTAATTGAAGATAAAGTCCTTCCACATTCAGCACCAGTCTCAAAATGCAAAGATCTTAAATCAGGTGTGTGATATTTAATATTTGATCCAACCAGTCATGGAAAGAAAAACTTAAATCCACACGTCTACACAAAGTAGTCGAACAGGACGTGAAAATAAGTAAAACAAAAATTGTTTTTCAAGTCTTTATGGTGGCAACTAATATAGAAAATAGTGACAAAGGTCATAAAGGTCAGGGAGACTGACGACTTCTGACACTGCAATGATGGAAAAGAAAAGAAAAGGGAGTAATTATAAGGAAATGGGTGAAATTGTAATATTCAATAGCAATATTTCAGTCAAGTTTTCAAAATCTGATCTTTTATCAAAGTGCAATCACACTGTAACTGTTGTAAAAGCTTCCATCTGTTTAAAAGAAATAAAAAATCTCAGTTGAATTATATATTTTTCTTTTATTTCATTTATTTAAAGCAGTGTTGGATAATCTGGAACAAAACAGAGGAAATTTGGAATATTGTTTAAAATAAATATTCATATTCACGCAAAAGGAAAACATCCCTTTAGAGATAGTGGTGGCATAAAATCTTTACTTTTTTGTTTCTTTTATCTAAAACTTTTTCATGTTTCACAGAAATGTTATGATAGAAAACAACTTACTTCCATTTTTATTACATTATTTATCTAATTTAAACATATCACCAAAATTTCCTCAAAACTATTTAAAATTTAAACAATAGGCAAATTCCTAATGTAAAAAATCAGACTAAGAATATTTCTGGAGCATCAGATTTAAATGTAAATGATGGCTGGAGGCTTTTTTTTATGCTCCACAAACTATATTTTGTGTTACACAGACGTTCATTTTTCTCCGCTGGGAAATGTGATCCAATTGGTGCTCAGAGTGAATGACACAGATCTCGCCATTTCATTCAGCAGCGACTTAACTCAAAAATCCTCTTCGTGTTTATTTTTATCCTCGCAAAGTTCACAGGATTCGTTTCGGGATTTGCCATCTATTACCAGAAGCCACAGGAGCATCACTGTTATATAAAAACAGAAACTCTATAACGTTACTTCTCGGTAGCATACTTTTTTGTTGTCCAAATTACAAGATAATGTACTTTATATTTTAAGTCTTATGTATCACAAGGATATTTTTCTGCTTGCTTCCTTCTTCCTTCTGCATTGAGAAGAGATCTAGAAGGGAAAAGTTAGTATTTTTGGCAGCAGAAACCTTATTTTATGTCACCTTAGCAGAAAGAACAAGCGTTTTGACCAGATTGGTATATTTTTGTGCTGTTTAAAAATCGATGCCAATGAGTTATTGGAGCTGGATTGATAACTAATATTGTTATAAAGTAAAACTATGACATAAAAGTCAGCCGTCTTTTCGTGGGCTATAAGTGGATCATTTGCAGCCTCCTCGTTTTCGAAGAACGATTGTGTTTATGTGACAGTTTGACTCATTTAGATCTCACACAGCAGAAGGAACTGACAGCTCAATGGTTCAAAAGTGCATTTTGAACGGCTAAGTCTCTTATTTAACCAGTTTGTACTGTTTTTTGCTCTTTTTTTTTTTTTTTTTTTTTACTTAAAGAACACTTTGTTGAAATTACATATCTTTGCCAGTTAAGTGCATTGTACTTGTCAGTAGTCCTTTCGGAAGATTACATGAGACAGAAACCAGTAAGAAATAAATTTTAAACAGAAATGGTTGTTTCATATTATAGCTGCAGTATGTAACTCTTTTAATCAGTAGCTGATATGGGCGACATGGGCAACCGCCCAGGGCAGCGCCTTATGGGGGGCGCCCTTCTACAAGCTTTTTTACATGAAAAAGAATCTATTTCACACAGTGGACGCTCATGGGTCAATTTGCTCTTCTGAGTGTTTGACAGGCGAGGCCGGTAGAGGTGGGTCAGGTTTGCACTGTGTATTGTCTCGAAGGCATGCCGCCAGGTTAAACTGTGCAACAGATTGGTCTTCCCCCCAATCTAATTGCAAAGAAATAAGTGTTGAGGAGAAATATTTTCACAGATTTCATGTCTCATATTACACAGTCAGGACAAAATGACAGTTTTGAAAAATGTGTAAAAGAAATACTTTCTATAAAAGTCACATACTGCAGTTTTAAAAGCTCTTATTAGTCTTTGTCATTTTTGCTAAAGGAAGTTGTGTTGGTAGGTTTTAAAAATGTTGATGCCAAGCGTAAGTGTGTGACATGACGTCTGTTATATCACATTCTTCAAATTGCAAGCTGGGAATGCAACGTTCTGTAACCAATAAGTAGCAACCCCCTCACTAATTCAGTCCATTGTGAGTAATAAGAATAGCTTAAGGTCTGGTGTCAGTGCATGCTGATTTTATAAAATCTTATTAAACATCACAATGAATTCAGCTCACAAACATTTAATTTAAAACTGCAAAACATCTGAAACACTGAGTTCCCGTAAATCTCGACTAAAAACCCACCTGTTTAGAATTGTATTTGAAATGTAATCAATTAAAAATTTAATGATGGAACTTGACTTAATGAAATGTTTTGATTGTTTGTTGTGTTTTTGTGTTTGTTATGATTGAAATGCCTCGCTGCTGAAATGTGCTATACAAATAAAATTTGATTGATTGATTAGTGTTAACAGGAGATTATCCTCAAGCTTTGCATTAAAATGAACATTTTCCTTAATAAAACACAAGAATCAGATCAATGTAATGCACTTCATGATACAAAAACATGCCGCTAAGCATTCTGGGAAAAAGTTCCCACTCCTGTTTTTTTCCAACTCAATTGACAAAAGGTTTATACAACTTAGAACTGTATGTTTATCTTTCACAAACATTTAGGTTCAAAATCTAAGTTGACTTTAAGAATAGAAGGTAGACACAGCTAAATGCGTCTGGAATGTTTTACAGTGCAGCCGTCTGCTCCTCTGATGTCTCTTTCCCCCCTGATCTCAGTCAGCTGCTTGACAGCTTGGTTTGCAGCCATATATAAATGTCAGGCTGCTCGATGGGGACACATGCACAAAGACGCAACAGTCCATGCAAACCGCAGGGATTGGCATGAGTGTGAAAAGTTTACCACTACTCTTGTCATCCTGTCGGCTCCCAAAGGGATCACTATGCAATTACTTTGGTGAAGCACTGAAGTGACTGACAAACCAATAAGAATTAGCCTTATAACTAATGTGGTGGTCAAAGTGCTAACAGTGTCCCTCTATTTTATTTTATTTTATGACTTCGTGCTGGATTGAATGAGTACCTTTGTTGTCTGTTATTTATCCTTTTAGGGGAGCCGCTGAGAGTGTGTGTGCATGCTGGGCCCAGCTGTTGTACGAGTAAAATGGAGGACAGCTACATGGCAGCTGTTCGTAGCGAGATGCAGCACAAGATGCGATCCTACAGCTTTGAACTCAAATACCTGATTGATGGACATGGAAAGGCCTTCCAAGGTAGGAGGTTGAAAGAGCAGGGAAGTGGTGTGGATGATAAATAATCATTTGTGTCTTAAGTAATTAATGCCTCAGAAAAGTATTGAAAGTTTTCACGCTTTCTCAAATCAAGAAAACAATGGAAAAATGTCTTGTTCCTCTGGCAGACTATACTTTTTTTAATGAACATTAGGAAAGTACTGACTTAAAACAGGCTGCAAGCTCCTATATTTAGCTGAAAAGTGACTTGTAAGTTAATTTTGTGTTATTTCAAGCATGCTAATGTATTTATACTAGAAACTAAACCAAAAATACTTGGAAATAGTTTGTGTTTTTACAGTGTATTTGTCATTATTTTGAAGAAAACAGATTTCTGTTTAACGTTACAGGTTTTTTTTGGGTTAAAGAAAAGTAATAAAAAAAACACAATCAATTTTATTGATCACATTTGATTGGAAAAAGTGATAAAAAACATAAAACATCCGTCAAATTGAATACTGTTGATAGATAGATAGATAGATAGATAGATAGATAGATAGATAGATAGATAGATAAATAGATAGATAGATAGATAGATAGATAGATAGATAGATAGATAGATAGATAGATAGATAGATAGATAGATAGATAGAGAAGACTTTATTCATCCCCAAATTTTTGTTCTGCCAGCGTAACACTGTAAAAATTTTAAATAGGTAAATAAATAATAAATAATTAAATAAAAATGATACCAAACATATAATAATAAATAACAATTGCAAAGCAGGGATAGTCTTAAGGAGACACACATCTCGCTAAGCATATTGCTGTTCTTCTTCTCCTGAAATAATAATTAAAAAAAAGGCCCAAGAAAGAAAAATAAAAATCCATTCATTCAATTAATTAATTAAACTGATATAATTTCTGCTTCGTGACCCTGAAACCAAAGTGGTCACAATAGCAGTCACCGTTCTGTCAAGAGCCCCTGCCTGTCATTCTCACTTTGTGTGTTCATCATGAAACAGCCATTTTGTGTCAGTTTATTTAGCGAGGCGCCTCGGTGGCTAGCCAAACAAACAACCGATGTTCAATTGAGTCTTGGAGGCAGCGAACTCTCAGAGGGAGCAGCGGAAAACTTTGTTACAACACCCAGCTCCCTTTCTCTGTCCGTCTTTGATAATCGGGTTTTGTGCTCGACCAATGAGATAGCGAGGGACGAAGAATGTTTACATTCAGTACGTATCCGCAGCAAAGTGTTGTTGCCGTGGGCAACAGCCGGTCTCTAACGGGCTGCTCTGAATAGGAGGAAGAATACTCTGCTTGTCCACTTGTCCCTCAACGCCATTCACCACCGTGTGTGAGCAAGCGTATTTATGTGTGTGAAAAAGCAAAAAGAAGAGCTTGTGAGACTTCATGTGATTTTGTGCATAAATGTGTCAAGCTGCGTGGAGAGTATTAGATTGGGTTTATTGATGGCATACACGACAAACATGCATTGTTTTGTTTTTTGCCATCCTGCATCACCTCCTCCCAGTCTCCATTTGAATACACACAGGCTCAGTTCCAGCCGCTATTTACGCCCAAAGGATGGCTTAACCATCCATGGGTATAATTAATGCGAACACCCATACACAAAGAGGAGCTAAACAAGACCAAAGGAGGCAGCACTGAAGACAGAAAGTTTGGAATTTGGAGACAAACTTTTAGTAACGACAGAAATTAATTTAGTTTTTTTGATGGCTACAGAAGGTTTGACAGAATAAAAAAGGATAATTCCTGTAAATCGTAGAAAGAGTAGTCTTTTGAAGCAAATGCTTTAAGCTGTCGTACCTGCTGAACATTTAGTGCATTATTTTATTTACTTTTTGAGATTATCTGACATGAAAATCTGAAAAATGTAGCATGCATTTATATTGAGCCCTTTGTAGTTGATATTGTGAAGAAATCCTAGGTTGACTTCACAACAGACACATTTGGGTTCATTGTATTTATTCTAACAAAAGAGTAAATCAAGTTGGTGGTTAACATCAGTTCAGCAGCTTCTGCCACTATATATTAAATAAAATACAGTAAATAACCATAAATAGCAATAGCAGTTAGCAACAGCTAACATTTATGAAATTAAACATAGCTAAAATGGACAATATTAATAGTAATAACAGTTAGAAACACATACAAAGCACTGCAAAATTACTAATGAAACACTGCCTATGATTAAATTTGTCTAAAACATGTTAAAATATAATATTTGTAAAGAAAACACAGAGTTGATCCCAATACTTACCAGAGTTACCGACGGCAACAGAGAAAGGGGGAGGAGCTGTCAGTTACTGGTTGCTACGGGAACCACCAGCTGCCAAGCGCAGCAGAACATTTTTAGCAAAAGTCTGGAGAAACAACTTATTGATTATATTAAAATAAATTCAAAGCATAAATAAACAATTTTTTTGACAATTGTCATATCTATAATGTTAAAATAAAACCCTGTTGTTACACATACAAGCAAAAAGGTTTAGTTCTGGTTTTGTCTGAGCAATTTACACAACGTACCAATGTAATAAAATTTGACAAGGACTTAGAGTTTTGTGTACTGATCTTGGACTGTATGAAAGATTTCTGATTTTATTCCATAAATGGGTTTTACATTTGAGTCGCCTGTTCATGTGATGCACAAAAATAAATCCAAGTTTATTTTTGTTTCACAGGAAAGACATACCAGATTTATCAAAATGCTAATTCCCATCCATAGTCCCACAAAGCAAACAACACAAAATATAAACGTTCATACATAAACTTTATAAATATAGTAAAAACAAATAAAAACTATATATAGTTAGGAAATTATTAAGCCTATTTAAGAGGCTTATCTTGAAATACTAATGTTGGTAGTACGAATTTTATTTAGGGTATCACAGACTTTTCTTCTCACCACAACTTAAACACAATTTATCTATTTCGTTCCACTTTTGGAAATGACATAAAAACTAAATAAAATACTTGAAAAGGTGTAGATGTGAGAAAAATGTGAAAACGTTCATTGAGTGTGATTAGTTTAGCTAGTCACTCATATTTATACAGCATAAAAATGAACTAAATCTAAACATCCATATATTTTGTCTTACATTTGGGATCTATTTTAATGAAATAAACTAAATTAGCAGCACTGTAACGTTCTTCAGCAGCTGAGTTGAGTCTTAGCAGATCTCCTCTCTTGAGAGAAGTGATGATAACCCACTGGAGAAACTGAGACATGCCCCACTTGTAGTGGCTTTCTTTATTTCTTGTGGGTCTCTTTGGTGTGCGTGTGTGTGCAAATACGCTTGCGTGTGTTTCTCCTGGCTCTCTAAGACCCTTGTGCCCAGCTGTCGTCCAATCAGAGAGGGTAAACAGCTAATCACGTCCCCATGGGGAAGACTTTGCAATGTAATTTGATGCCGTATGTGTTTGGGCTGCCATCGCCCGGGCGTGGGTATGCGAAAACATAAAAGCTGCTCTTCAACAGCCAGCCATCTGAAGAAGCATTGCTGTTGCATTTAGTAATTATTAACTAAGTTCGTACTTATCCAGTGAATGTCCTAACGAGTCCCTTAGACATTCATGCAATGCCAGCTGTGATTCTGAAACAGAGTCATAAACACAGAGAGAGAGAGAGAGAGGATAACTTGGTGAAAGTCAGAGTTTAATATGCGTCAGGATGTCTTCAGACTGAAATCATCTTTCAAATACAAAGATGATTTCTGTCATCTTGGTCACACAGCCTTTGGAAAGTGGCGGTTGCTCTTTTTATTGACATAGGAAACATGGTGAATCATGAGAAGGGGCCTCTCATTATCACCTGACTAAAGATAACAGGGTAGTGAAAACGAGCTCAAGGATGAATTAGGTTTGGGCTATTCTTGCTCACATGCAAGAGAATGAAGTCAGTCCAAGGTCGCTTAGGACAGGATTGTGTTTTTGAAAAATTGCGGTTCAAAAATGTTTGTTCTTTGTTTTTTTTTTTATCCAGCTGCTGTTCATGGCTGTGAATGGAAGTGTTTTACATCTATGCACAACTTACTAATTAATTTATAATTAAATGAGGGAATGACTCAAAGAGTCCAGTCCATTTTCCAAAAGACATGTCCATGAGTCATGTTTGTATTTTTTTCTGTATTTATATTTGTTAGGAACCGCGTTACCAACGGGATTTGTATATTCCTAATTTCTTATGAAAAGTGAAATTAAGGATGTTGTGTAACAATAGGGTTCGTTTGACTATGAAGTAATTAGTGCTAAAGGCAATTATGAACACGGTAAGTCATTTAGATCAAAATTACCAAGTTGGGGCACCATCTGATTACCAGGAAATGATAGTGAAAATAGATTTCCGTCTCATAAGGCTTGGTATTAAATAACAGTAGATGCAGGATTAAGTTTAGCACCGACTTTCTCAAACAGCTGGTCACAAATATAGAATAAAATTAGACAACTTGTGTCCAAAATATAAGAATTTATCAACAAAAATACTTCCAGTCTTCCAGTTACAATACTTTAATCAACAAACTCACGAAGCTAGTAACCTCCCTAATCTATTAAAAGTAGTAAAACTATCAAAAAATAAAACAGTAAATGGAACAGATAATAATAGAAACAATGACCAATGCAATTATTTAAATCTGCATATATTAACTGTCTTTCAGATCAGTCGATATCCATAATTATTGATTGTTTTTTGTTTTAAATATCTGAAATCCTGCCAGACTGGTAGTGTGACCTTTCCTCTTTTATCAATAGTTTTTACTTCATTCAATTTTTTATTGTTTTTTTTTTATTTTTAAGCAACTATGACGCACAGGGATAAAGTCTTAAAGTGCTGCTGTGCAAGTTACTCACCAGGCTGTTGCTAGGTAACTGATTAGTTTAACACTAATCTGAATTATGCTTTGATAAATTTGAGAGATCATATCTTGGCGAGAACACTGCAAAAACAGAAAATCTTACCAAATATTTTTAGTCTAGTTTCTAGTGCAAATATATTATTACTCTTGAAACAAGACAAAATAAACTTACAAGTTTGTTTTCAGCAATATATAAGAGCTTCTTTAGGTTAGTAATTATTTAATATTGATTAAAAAGTGTTAGTTTCACTGACAGATTGTTTCACTCATAAAACATTGTTCCCATGTTAGAAATAAAATAATATGCCAGTGGAGCAAGAAGTTTTTAAAATCAGTATTAAGAAATTATTGACCTAAAACAAATGACTATATCTTGCTGAAAAATTACTTTTAGTTAGTTTTGACTGAAATATTTCCACTAGAAACTAGTCAAAATGCTTTGTAAGATTTTCTGTTTTTGCAGTGCAAGTTAGATTTCAATCGGAAGGATATGAGACGGTTTGTTTACTCTGTTACCATGGTAATATTCTTTCTAAAATATTATCAGATGTAGCTCGAAGTAGCCGAAGCTGATCTTTTTTTCTGTCTTCCAGAAACCTTTGAGTCACTCGTGTCCTTCACATCGAACCTGACATGCAGTCTGTTTGACAGCGCCTACGCCGCTCTCGCATCAGACTGCCGGCTTCCTGTGTTCCAGCTGTTTTCTGACATCAGTCGCCACCTTTCAGGAGACGCCGACTCCTCCCTGAACAACGCAGTGCGCCGGTTTTACAACGATCTCTTTGCGCTGGTGTACCGCCGCCTGCTCAATCCTGGGATTGGCCGTCCATCAGCAATATCCCATTTATCCTTCTTATCCAAACACGATGACTGTCTGCGGATGACGCAGCAGGACGTCAGCCCGTTCGGACCTTATCCTCGGCTGCTCGTCAGCAGCCTGTCTCGCGCTCTCGGACCAGGTCGGGCACTGAGCCGGCTGCTGAGGCTGGCAGGAGAAGTTGTGAATTCAACAGAGAAGGTGACCTTATCCAGGGAGTGTGGACGGGGATTAGTAAAGATGCAGTACTGTTCACACTGCAGAGGTCTAACGCTGATACGGCCCTGCACTGGACTGTGTCACAATGTCATGAAAGGATGTCTGGTAAGTGTCTGAATGCTTTGGTGGATGCTTCTTAGTTTGAAACACAGGAATATTTATTTATTATTATTATTATTATTATACATATTTTTTTTAATCATTTTCAGTTTCTTGTGGTTTTCCTAAATGTTTCTTTGATTGACATCACCTGTGTATTGGTTTGTTTCCATGTTTCAATTTATTCTATAGTTTTAGGAGAAACACAGATTAAAAATACTATTACAAATCTCCTTCAAAATCTGCTGGACATCAGGCAACGGCCACCACAGAACAACAAAAAGGTTGTTTGGAAAGAAAAGAACGCCTGATATCTCTCAACATGGTTATTTGGTTATTTTAAAGCAAAACAAGGAACAAATACTGCAAACAGGATATTGACGTTCCTGTTTTACAGCTGGCTAACTGATTCAGTCATCATATGTTGTGGTAAATGAATCCTAAATATTGATTTAAAAGTGCTAGTGTCACTGGCAGATTCTTTCACTTATAGCAAGAAATTTTCTCCATGTTGAAAGTGAAATAATCTGCCAGTGGAACTACTTTTTTTTTTTGTCAATTCCAAGAAACAAGTTGCTATAACTTGCTGAAAAGTTAATTTTAAGTTAGTTCTTATTTGATATGTACTGAAAATGTTAACATTAGAGTCAAGAAAGTATGTATGTCCGCGATATGGCTGAAAAACATATAGTTTCATTTCAGTCGAAATCGGTAATTATTAATTGTTTTATTTTGTTTTAAATATCTGAAATGCTGTCAGACTGGTAGTGTGACCTCTCCTCTTTTATCTGCAGTTTTCACTTCATTCTGTTTTTTTTATTTTTAAGCAGTTATGAGGCACGGTGGCAAAATCTTAAACTGCTGCTGCGCAAGTTACTCCACAGATTGTTGCTAGGTAACCAAAGAGTGAGTTAGTTTATGCTTACCTGGCCGTAAGAGGTTGAGAGGCTGAAGCCTTTCCTCTGCCTACATTCCCCAGAATGCTGTGAGGTTCCGGCTCGGAGTTCTGTGAATATTCTATAAATTGATTATTGAACAATCTATCAAACGTATTATCTATTGATAGTGATCAAAATAAAAGCAGCATTCAGTTTCTGTACACCACAAATCTGGAACAAACTTCCAGAAAACTGCAAAACAGCTGAAACAGGGAGTTCCTTTAAATCTAGACTAAAAACCCAGCTGCTTAGAGTCGCTTTTGAAACCTAATCATAAAACATTAATCAATAATCTGATGTGACAAATTTAGTATGTTCTATGACTTTGTATTTTTGTGTTTTTATGATGTAAAGCACTTTTAAATGCCTTGTTGTTAATAATTTTGTTAATAACCAATAGGTTTATTTTATTTTACATGTCTGTCTTTTTGCTTCCCTAAATGCAGGTGGGTGTTTCTGAGCTCGGTGCCCCCTGGGGACGCTTGGTGGTATTGCTCCAAAGGTTAGCTGCTACTTTAGCAACCAGCAGCAACCACAACAGCATGGAGCTAGCTCTGCTGGCAGTACGAAACCATGTGAATGATGCAATACTGCATGCACAACTGCACGGTCCACGAATCACAGCTACAGTAAGAATAAAATTGGGTTTGAGTTTCTTTTTGCAATAAAAGGTTGAACAAAATAAAAAATAAAGTTGGGATTTTTTTTCCCACTGAAAATTATTTGGACATGTCATAGTTCTCCTGTAAATATTATATTTTATATTTGAAGTAACTCCAGCTTAAAATCACTTAATAATAGAGTCATTTGAATGTTGGACACAGACTGAGAACGACCGTGGGTTTCTTTCAGCCTGGCAGTTGGATCTGCTTGTACCTAGATGGGCTAAAAACAGCCTCATTCTTCCGGGATTCTGGGGTTCCCCTCAGTCTGCGTGTGTTCGCAGAAACGTGTGAGTGTGAATACAGATCTAGTGCCAGACAAAGACCGTCGTTGGCGGGACAACCGATACCCAGAATGCTGCTTGGTTCTGAGTGATGAGAAAGTTTCTGTGGCTAATCTGTGGACAAACAGACGGCACACAAACAGAGGCAGGAGAGCGCGCATACACACGCACACCCCCACACACACACACACACACACACACGCACACACACACGCACACACTGTTGGAGGAAAAGATAGAGTCACCATCCAACTATGAAAGACTCAGTAGAGTAGATTCCTGAGAGGTAAACAAACATACACAGGCATAAGTACACGGCTAATTGCGCCGTAGAATGAATATCCGCTGTCATTTCAGGAGAAAGTGTATGCACTATGTGTATGACAGAAGTGCTTTGTTCATTTGTTTTTGTTCTACAAAATTTTAAATATTACACAAAAAATAAGAATGACTTCTTTCATTATAGAACAAATTAAATTAACCACAGGGCAACATTCCTATTTGCCAAGATATGCTAAGAAATGGGGCTGCAGATGATAGTAAATTAAGAGCCGTTTTTGGAGCCGAAAGAGCCGGTTCTTATTTGGGAGCCGGGCCACAAAAGCCGGCTCTCTGAAAAGAGATATTCGGGACAAAATAACAACACCGTGGTAAATAAATTCAAAACTTTTTCACCTTTACTGTGACAATGATCTAATTTAACTGAACATCAAGCAACTCTGTCAGAAAGAAACATTTTAAAAGTAATAGTAGCATAATAGCTGGTAGCGCTAGCTGCGTTTCGCCATATAACAGCACAAATTGAAATAACGAAAACAAATTTGCTTTATGGAAACAGCAATTTAGAAAAAAGAAAAATAACAGAAAATTTTTTGCCCGTTTTGAAATTGTTTTTTTTTCTCGCAAAACTGCAAAGGAAACACTTTTTTAGCATCACACGAGTCACATGATCAGATGTTGCCACTGGTTTAACCCACTTTCTTTATGGGGTTTACATTTTTCTCTGTGGATAGCTGAAACAGTGTAATACCCGTAAGTGTGCACACTTTTATGGCTAGGATGCTAACGTAACGCTAGATATTGACTTGATAATATCAGAAACAGCTGTGTTATCTAGGTTTTGCACAATAAAAAGGAATCTGACTTCGATTCGGCTTTGTATTTAATAAAGACATTAAAAAGATAAATATGTAAAAGAGGAAACTTTTTTGTTTAATGTAAAAATGTATACATTAAATGTTTTTGAAAAGAAGACAAAGGTTTTTAGTTAAACTAAAACAATTAGATTATTAATTCTCTTCAGATGACCACATAATCTTTCAGATAATTAGTAAGTTTGGCTAATTCATTCCTAACAGTTAAAATGTTTTATGAAGCAAATTTCTGTTGCTTTAGATGTCTGCTTAGACTAAGCGTTAACCTCTAGTCTCTTAATAGACAAGCCCTGGGTTTTACAATTATAGTTTCTGCTTATAGTATATATCTTAAAATACAATTTGTGATAACTTTTATAAAACTGCATGTGGAAAGTAGGCAAAGATAATAAAAAAGAAATATTCAAGCCAAACTGTTTAAAGTTTAACAGACGAAAATGCTAACCTAACAAAGCAGTGACAGGTTGGTACATGTCGCTTCTTATTTGTAAAAATTTTTTAAAACCTGAAAAGATTTTTAGAAACCATGTTGTTTTTTTCTTCTTGAAAACAGATCAGCTCTCCTCATGCAAACGGTCTACTCCTCTGCAGGTAGAGAAAGTTTGTGGGCCCCAGGAACCTGGTTTCATGCTCATGGATACGAAGTCGTCGTCCCAAATACACCCTGTTACCCGGGCAACAGTACTCGCCTCCAAGAAGTCGGCGGTAACTCTGCCTGCTTCACCTCATCGCCATTTGCAGTTGCATCCCCAGAAGTAAGTTACGTCCAGCACCTCTTAAAAGTATTAAATACACATTGAAAGGTCTTTAGACTACTTCCACAAATTGTAATTAATTCTCTTGAGATTTTATGTAATAATTTCTACTAATAAAAATCTTTAAAGTCACGTGTTCCTGTCTGGCATTTATGAGGCTGTTTGTTTACTTGTGTTCTCTAATAAATCCCTAATGCCTTCATGGATAATTTCTCATTTTACCTAAATTAAAACAGTCACTGTTGGTGACTCCTAAAGAATATTGGTTACACTGAATAGTTTATTTAGGAGAATAGAAGTAAAGCAGAGCAGAATGCAAATGTAAGTCATATTTTTCAGGTTTTTATTCCTGAAAAAAGCAAAAAAGCAAAAAAAAAAAACCCACACATCATCTTTGTGTTGCATTCTCTGGCCAGCATAATTATGTTTTTATGCAATAGATTATTTAGCATATAATTCCAATAAAACACAATGAATTTCAGGGGAGTAACTTGGGAAAATGCTTAACGGAAATTAATCATCTTTCAAGGCCCTGAAAATTTGATGCAGATCTTTATTTATGGTTAAAATGAGGAAAAGTATGAAATGTTTTGTTCTGAATTGTACCTTTCTTCGCTGCAGGTCATTTCCCCTTAAAGGTGCAAAAGGAGACAAAAGTCGAAGCCTGAAAAAATTATCAAGGTAAGATGTTTATGTTTAGATAAGTGTACAAATGTTTTAACTTTTTAAAAGGTTTTTTTTTTTAGCTAGCTATTTTAACTGTTTTTGTTTTTAATCTAGTAGTTCTTTTTTTGGTTAAATATTTTCAATCAAGTCTGTTAGATAAACTGGATTAGATTTGTCAAACTGATCATCATCGTCTGCATTTCAGTCGCTCAGCTTTGTACCAAAATCTGTAATTTGTTTTAGGGAATTTGAGATCTCCATCCAGCGGTACCAGTGGTTTTTGTCTGAGCTGCCAGAAATGCTTTGTGAAAGTGAAATGGAGGTTGAGCAGCACACATGCTGGAGTGGTGAAGATGTTGTAGAAAGGTACGTTGGTTGTATTGTGTCTTTTGTTTTAAGCATCTCTCACTATGTTTATGACTGCATTCTCCTACATCTCACGTATTTAAAATAAATGTAAGGACAGCACAGATTTTGCAAAATTTTCAGATTTTTGCTTGAGTAATCAAAGACATTGACCAGTGCTGCTTTTTACAAAGTAAGTTTCCACTTGGTGCATGCATATATTAGACTCCTGCATGTTCAAAAGTCATTGTTCACGTATTTACCAATTTACAGATTTGTCTTTTAGGTAATTCCAACATATTTGTGTAAAGTTCACTTATTCTTAGTATCTAAATGACAAAATTTCTGTAAAAAAACATCCATAAAATGGCATTTTTGCACAAAAAAGATGACTCCTCATAGGTTGTTGATTTCAAACCTGCTATCTAGCAAATAAAGAAAAAATTATATTTTTATGTTTTTCTTAATTTATGACTTTCAGATGCTGTTCATTTGTTTTAGATAAGTTTTTTATCTGATCGTTTCTTTTTTCCTTCATTTGTCCTGCTTTTAATAGAGCAAACACAACATTTACTAAAAATGATGCACATTTTTAAATTGAAATAAAATAAAATAACTTGGCAATAATTTTGTAACAGCAGTTCTGGAAGAAGAAAATAGATGAAATTCTAGCAAACAATGGTTTTTTTTGTTGCCTATAATTAAGCCCAAATTAAATCTTACATTTTAAAAAAACTTTGGGTCTCGATACAAAATGAGAATTTACCTTTTAATTAAGAAAATGGCATGTCAAAAATTATTCACATCTTTCTTAATAACCAGAGGAAAAATATTGGTTGGTATCAGAGCGAATCAAAACGTTGTTTAACTGATGGCTAGCTTTTAGCTTTTAGCATGTTTCCTCTGGTGTTTTGATGATTTACCTTTAGTGTTGAACTCCAAGTCTCCTTGCCTTCATCCAAACCTTTAGTTTTGTGTGAGAGAAGGAAATTTACCAATATTCAATATTCAACGGTTTATGGTAGCACTGTTGCCTTGAGGCAAGAAGGTCCTGGGTTCAATTCCCGGCCCGGGGTCTTTCTGCACAGAGTTTGCATGTTCTCCCTGTGCATGCGTGGGTTCTCTCCGGGTTCTCCAGCTTCCTCCCACAGTCCAAAAACATGACTGTCAGGTTAACTGGTCTTTTAAAATTCTCCCTAGGTGTGAGTGTGCATGGTTGTTTGTTTCTGTGTTGCCCTGCGACAGACTGGCGACCTGTCCAGGGTGACCCCGCCTCTCGCCCGGAATGCAGCTGGAGAGGCACCAGCAACTCCTCACCCCATTAGGGACAAGGGTGAACAGAAAATGGATGGATGGAATGTTATAGAGGAATGTCATCATCCATTTTGCATGTATGACGATTCTGTATTCTGGCAAATGTGCAGGACAGAGTGCTCTGAGCTGTATTGCGTGTGTGTGCGTGTGTGGGCGTGTGTGTGTGAGTGTGTATGACCATTTGTCCTGTAACCAGTTTAAGCTGCCAATGTAATCACCATGAGAAAGACTCTGAAAATGAACTCTCTAACCTTAACAACCCTTTTACCCCCCACCATTCTCCACTTTGGCAACTTCTTGGAATAACACACACACACACACACCCCCCCACACGCACACACACACCCACACACGCACACACACGCACACACACACACGCACTACACACGTATCCCTGTCCGTTAAAGGGGCAGGGTAATATAAAAGCACATTTTTTGAGCTTTACGTCATGTTACAATGTTTTTCTCTCATCAAAAATATAATGGAGTTTTGCTTTGATTCTTTCATGCATGTTTGAGAAATCCTTTAATCTCCCATGGCAACCAGTCAGCTGTGCAAAACGCCTGAGTGGATGTAGCTCCGCCTTTAAGATGCAACCCCTCCCCCATTCTGCTCCTTCAGACTAGCCGGCCACATTTAGCAAACACCTGGCGGAACTGCGGATCTGCTGAGCTCGTTATTGGAGCTACTTCTCAGTGAAACTCTGGTAAAAATGTTTCTAAAGGGTTAACAGAGGAGCCATGTTGTGGTGTCTTCCTGAAGGCGGAGTTACAGAAAGAGCAGGAGTTTTTAAAGAGACAGAGGCCCAATTTCAAATCAAAGTCGAATTTCTCTTCAGGCATATTTGATATATCTTGCAATTTTATAACAACTGAAGGTAACATAGTTACTTAATTATGCTATAAAATGGCACAATGTGCCTGTTTTTTATGTCAGTTTGCCTCGTGGTGGAACTTAATAATAAAATCTTAAATAAATTATGAGACTCTAAACATGCTGAAGTGTAAGATGACAGTTCTTATCATTGTCAACACTGAGCATGAGGTTCAAATCCTCTTTGCATGAGTTTTTGCCCAACGATGACTGAATATTGGTACCAATACTTCACTACCAAATGGGTCTGGAAAATGAATGGATGGCGCTAAAGAAACTAACTACCTCCACTTCTTTCTGTAAATTAAGAGATATGTAACTTAAAGTTTTATTAAGTATTGAAGGTTACATTAAACTACAACGATTTAGAAGGAAAAGACTCATTCTTTCCTTCACAATCCCCCATCAGAAAGTAAACGTCCCATCGCTCTGTGCGATTTTTTGATGTTTAGGAGATTTAGCTGCAGTAATCGTCTGTCATCGTGTTCTTTCTTGTTCCACTCAAAGGACTAGAAGAGATGTCGCTTTTGGCTGGAGTTGGACTGCAGCCAGTCTGAGCCTCTTTGACCTCTTTACATCTTCTTCTCCTTCGTCCATCCATCCACCCACTGATTCATTCATCCAACCATCCATTCATCTCTCCGTCCGTCTATTCAGACCTCCATTCGTCTCCACCGCCCTCTGACCCACTTCACTTACAAATGTCTGCGTTGGTGAGAGTATCTGTATGTGAGAAAAAACACTGGATGGCAGCAAATGATGAGAAAGTCTGAGACTGGATGATGGAGGAGAAGAGAAGACATTGCCTTTTCTTCCAGACGAGAAACCTACTGAGGCCTCTTTCTAGTGAATAAGACTGTTGGACGTTCATTCGTAGTTATCAGTATTTTCTCAGATATTTTACACACCATATAATTGGGAAAGCTGAATACCTTGGCTTTAACTATAACTGTCCCATCACCAACACTGAGGAGACTCTGAGTCACATTGGGAGGAAACTGTTTAGATTTCTCTACTTTCATTGAGATTTTTATATATTTTTTTAGCTTTCAAAACTTCATTCCTGTCTTTCTGGGGAGAAATAGAGCTTTTTGTTTTTTTGTTTTTTGTTTTTATAACTGGTTATTCGTGTGTAGTTTGGACAGATCTTTGGCAGCATTTTTCACACTTTGCTGTTTTGTTATGACGCGTAACCATAGCAACAGGGTGTTTTACAACAGGAAGCAGCTAATTATCATTGGAGCAGCTGTAATAATAAAACTTTTATTTCATTGCCGTTTGGGATTAAAGTATTTTTCAATTTTCAGTGGATTTGCTGTGAGTCCAGTTTGGTTGCTGATGTTGCTTTTTTACGGCTGCATTCTGTTGTTGCTGTTTGGTCTAATTCAAGTATTCCAGTTGTGAGAGTAGAGAGGATAAAAGTTGCTACCATTACCTGGGTTTCTAACTTTCAAAATGCAAAACTGAAGCAAGAGAAATTTTACTTGAGTTGTGTTTGTTTTTCTCTTTGTAAATTCTTCTTTTAACATCAAAACAGCCAAAGGTTTGAGTCAGTTGAGTCAAAAGCAAACCGATTAGATGCTAACTTACTCATGCTGCAGCAGATTTTCAGATTTTTATGGGCTTGCTGAAAATGTGATCTTTTACATAATTTTCTCACATTTAGATCCAATTTAAACACATTTTCTGAATAACAGAAAGAAAAATCCCTAAGAATTCCTGTTAGCAATTTTTATTTATTGATGATCTAATCTGCAAAGTTTTTTTTATTCTGAAAAGATGTCAAACATTTTAATGCAAGTGGAAAGTTTCTAATCTTTCTTGAATTTAGTGTCTGACAGCGGATTTTTGTGGCGCTGCTGCAATAAACACTTGATCCTTGCAGTGGAAAATAAAAATACACAAAGCCAAGTCACGTAGAGTGAAATGAATTAGCAAAGATTCTGTTTATATTTTGTATTTGAAATATTTATGCTATAAATTTGTATTGAATTAAGCTTTTTCTAAGTACTGCATGTTGGTCTTCTAGCGGAAACAGTATAATTTTCAGATGAACCCAAAAGACGCGCTAAACCGTCCCTTTAAAGGTTTTCCCATCAGATTACAGAGCATATTTATTCAGGATTAGTAGCACATTATTGGTTAAAAAAATGACACACATCAATAGAGGAAGCTAGGAAAAATGTGTAATAGAGTTTCCACTGCATAGTAATTTTTAACTTGCAAATAAACTCAGTATTTAGGTCATCAAGAACCAAAATGTGGAGATTTTATAGGACATGTAAACATGTGATGGATTATTTTTCGGGAATTACATACCCCAATTAAAATGTTATCTGAGTATTGCCAAATAGGGAGACAGAAATAAAGCATTTTTATTTATTTTTTGTTTTTTAATTGAAAATTATTTATCTCCCAAATGATAAGACGGTGTAGACGGGATATCATTTAGCAAAAGTTGAATAATTCTCAGTTTTTCTTTCAAATGTAACAAAATAAAATATTGAAAATGATTCATATGCTTCTCAATAATTGTTGGCACAAACTGTTCTTTTGATTGCTAAAATTATAGGGGAATAACTTAAATTTGAACACTTGAAGCGAGACTTCCATTGTGATAGCTGTTGGTTTCCAGAAGGGGGCAGTATTGCACCAGCATCCCAAACCGAGTTTGTCGTTTTCACCTAGAGATCCACCACACCCCAACTCTACATTTATCTTTATGAAAAGCAAGACGTCTTCATATTTCAGGAATGTCTGCTTAAAGAGGAATATGTGCAAATGATCATAAAATTCACTTCTGGGTTTGGAGATGAACTTAGAGAATATAAAATATGAAGCTACGTCTCCAGGAACTATCCAAACTGCAGCATTTACAGGTGCATGCCTCAGATGTTTGTAATGTTGTGCTTGTAAATAAATAAAAAGGTCCATAGATGCATGTGTGTGAAGTTAAATAGTAGCAGAGATGCTGAAATGACTAAATCTCACGCAGCCGTTATTTTCACTTCTCTTTAAAACGCTCAGTGTGGATGAGACACACGGAGGAATCAGGGATGGATGTCTGTGTTCGTTGCCCCTGGCAGCCTTGAAGAATCCGACGGCTGCAGGAACGCGGCGTTGTCAGACGGGTGATTTATGTCTGCCGCTGCCCGGATCTTATTAAATGTCACTCATAGTCACATCTCGCTGTGGCACAGCCACTGCAGTATTATCATTTGGTGTCAAACACCCAGTAGCCGTTCCATCTGTAATCTGCCCAAAAAGCCGGTTTAAAGGCCTGACAGGTTCCTGTTCACTCAAGGGAGCAGCACATACTGGACAGAAGAAAAGACTTTTGATAAGAAGATGCCATTTATTTTCATACGAAGTTAAAAAAAACCATTTGTTTTCTTTAAAGCCTATTATTTAGCTTTAGCTTATCAGTTATGATAGTGATCATCAGGAGTTGTTAATGTTTTTGAAAAAATACTTTCAAAAGAGTTTTTTTTAACTTGTTTACTCGTGTTTCACAGTGTCTGGTACCTTTTTTTGTTTCCTCGTTAACCATAGTCTAAAACAATGGAAGAAAATTAAGTTTTTCTGTAAAAACGTAAGAAAAAATACAACTGTTGGCTTGGCGTAAATTAAGACACTCCTATATTTGTAAACGCATTAGTTAGCTGAAATCATTCAGGGCTATCAAACACAAAATCTTACCAAGTATTTTGTTCTAGTTTCTAGTTCAAATATTTCATTAGATGGGCTACTTCTCAGAGCAACGCTAATAAAAATGTTAGCAGCGTAGCAAATCAAAATTGGTTGATTTTGCTTAAATTTCCACAATACTTCTCAAGAATCTGCAGGGACTGCATTGATTTGATTGATAACGTAATATTTAAGCACACTTAAATATTCTAGAGTCTAGAGGGCCACATAAAAGGCTGTGGCGGGCCAGATTTGGCCCACGGGCCTTGAATTTGACACATGCTGTAGGTGAAGCTTCAGAAATAGTTTTTATAGAGACAGAAGCCCAATTTCAAGGCGTTAAATTACAAAATCAAATGTCTTTTAAGTCTTATTTGATATATCTTGCATTTTTATAGCAACTGAAGTTAACATACATAAAACCGCTCCTTTAATATACTGTTGGCCAAAGTTTAAAAGGTTCATAGGTTAAATTACTTGTTGTATTTGATGTAACCAAGATGTGATAACACACACAGAAAAACTCCTTTATTTGCTCTCATTGCCTAATTAGCTTTCAGCTAATAGATGTTGATGTAACTCTCATATCTGCTGAAAAGTCTGAGAAATTAGTAACGTGGCTCTAACCCACTGTGAGCCTCACCCCTCATTAGCCTTTCACTGGCAATGCTACGCTCAAGGCCCTCTGCTTCATTAATTATTGATTTTGCAATAACATATTGCACAGTCATAGCAAAATAAATGCATTGCTGTGTTGCAATTTCCATCATATCTTTTCTGACAAAACTTGGATTTGATAATCAATACAGCTTTGGCATATTGATTAGCGTTCATGTTTATAAACTGGATGTGGATCTGCTTAGCTTAAACTATTAATGTCATACAGTTAAATTTTCTTGCACAGAAGTGAATCCGTCAGTATTTTATTGTTTTGCATTTGATCTGCAGCTGTTTCCCAAAGATCTACGACATTACAGAAAACGACATCGTTAATCGCATTAGGATGATATATTACACTCATTTCCATTTGCCGCGTTTCCCTCAGTACTAAAAAGGTCACCGAATTAGAAACCTCCTCCTTGTTTTTCTCTGGGAAATTAACATTTAAATGTAAAACGGAAACCTTGTTATGTGATGTAAAAAAAAAAGACTTTTCTGCACCGCTGCACTTTTTGCACCGACTTGTAGGAATAAGTGATGCTGAAGTCATTTTCCTCTCACTACCTGATTACAAGGATCTAATTTGTAAACGTTCTGCTGCCTCCACCTTCGGGCCTTTGGGCGCCATTAACTGCTGAGCTCTGAGAGCCATTAGAGAAGAAAATTAAAATACTCACCAATGCGTTTTTCACAATTAAGCCGGTTGGTTGCCTTGTTATGAAACATAATAACCCTTTGATGTTTGTCTACTGACAAATGTCTTGTTGGAAAAACTGCGGTTTTGGGTCTTCTTCTGCTCTGCATCAAAAAGCTGATTCATTATGTCTGCATTTATGAAACCAAATTCAAAGCAGCTTCAGAAAAAGATTTAAAAAAAAACTTTCTGCCTTTCTGTAGTTTCAAAGCAATACACTTTAAAACATTTGAAGGTGGTTTAACTTGGAAAAGAAGGTCCACCTGCTGCCTTGAAAATGCAATTTGAGTCAACAAGAAAAATGTTTTTGGTTTTTACTCAGAAATTAAAGTTCATGAAGTTGATATAACCACAAGAGAGAAGTTGTCTAAACATTGGTTTATAAGTTAATTAACTTTGGATTGTGAGTTTTAACTTAAAGCTGTAATTCAAACCATTTTTATGTGAAAATAACTTATTTTACTGTAGAATAATTAAAATTCTTGTTTCAAATTGCATGAACAAAATTTCTGATCTTATAATGAATTTTATTTAACACCACAGAAACATTAAAGTAAACATTTTCTTTAATAACTCACAAAAGTCAGATCAATGTATCCCACTTCCATCTCTGGATACAAAAACATGCCGCTAAGCATTCTGGGAAATAGTTCCTACTCCTGTCTTTATCTTCCTTCAGTTTTTTTATGTGCAAACCTAAAAACTCTAGTTCATTAAACAACTGGAGGTTTGACAAAAATCTTCCACAAGCAGGTTCAAAATCTAAAACTTGCTGAATTTATTTGACTTACAGAGTAGAAGAGAGTAGACACAACTAAATGTGGCTGAGATGTTTTACAGTGTATGTCTTTGAAACTCACCTCAGCTGTGTGTGTTAGTGACGGTTAATAAACACAGATGCATTTCTTTAATAAGGATTAAAGAAAACGTAAATAAATACTTCGGTATTTGTGAGGCGTTGACGGGACAGATGCTGTGGGCGTGAGGCTGAAACTGATCCTGAAATCTGTTTTAGCCTGAGGAATCTTGGGATTTTCCCTGAGGGGGAAAATATGTTTTTTAATAGCTCTTTTATTCATTCTTTTATTTTTTTTTCTCTTCTCTTTTGCCTTCCTTCCTGCTTTTTTCTTCCCCTTCTGCTGTCATCGGTTTTACATGACACGTTAATACGTTCACATGTCGCCATGTATCCTGTTATTATGTGGGATCACTCTGCTGCACATCATTTCCTTGTTTTCCTTTCTTCCCAGTGCTGCACTGAGATGCAGAACTTAAGTGACTCAATAAGCAGAGATGATCAAGGATGCACCTCCTGCATCTTTTGCTTTTCATTAATGTATCTTTGCAGGCCATGAAAGCGGTTTCCATGGTGACATTGTTGAAAATGGGTCATTTTTGTTTACTTTGCAATTTACATATAAGGATTATGTCTGATTATGTCAGATTTCATGTAGTATAGCTGAGATAATCTGAGATTATGGGAATGAGCTTCAATAAGCGTCTTTAATCTGCACAGAAAATGTTCATTTTTAAAAGAATACCAACAAAGAATATGATCTATATGTCCAGCAATACTAGCTTAATTATTAAATAACAAATCTTGTGTGGAAAACAAACAATTCAAACTTAATCTTCCACACAAACTCCAAGTTGTTTGTTTTTTGCTTCTTTATTTGTTAAACACTGCATCATTGTTGAAGGAAAATAAACCTTGAATCAAGTAATTTCTAAAAAGAAAAAGCTTTTATAATCTTTCAGCCTTCATCCTCTTTTAATCAGCTTGGGAATGAATGTCATATTGGTTTTAAACTTGAACAAAAATGTTATATATTAAGACTCTTGTCGTCTCATTTGGTTTGGTTTAATGTAACAAACATTTAAATAAGATCTTAGATCAGAGATTTAATATGAGCCAGTTTTGTCAATTGTTTGACATATTCAGATAGAAATCAGGGTCGATACCTTTAATTTTTACCTAAATCTGTCAATAAGAACAAGCCAAATTCCTTCTGGGGAAAAGTGTTTTGGTCAAAAGATATAAATAATATTTTGTCTCAATGATAAGAAAATGTTTAAAGGAGTTTCAAAAATAAGAAAACTGTGTTGGTAGCATCATCTTCCTTATTCTTTGTGAATTGCATAAAGGCAGAAGAATAATTCAATTGTTCAACTTAATTTGAATGCTGCGACAGATTTAAATAAACTCTACAAATTCTGCCAAAAAAACCAGGTTGAAAACTCCAAACAAGTTTATTTATTGCTATAAAAAGCTAGAAAATGTTTATCCAGACATTACTGGGCTTCGTAGTTAGAATATAATTATAATTTTGACCCACTAAAATCCTACTTGTTGGTATTTTACCTCCTTTTCTCCAGAATTAGCACACTTTATAGTGCATGAAAGAAAAATGAGTTCTGTTTATTCATATATAGGCTTAATTTGCATTGGCATAAATCAATAGTTTCTCCTATTGACAACATGATAAAGTCTGACAGTTTTTGTCCTTGACAGATTTTCCTTTCACCGGGGAAACAATAATTATCATAAAGTGACGGAATTATGACTTCCAGCTGCTGTTCAGGCAATATTTCGACTACAAGCTGAAATGTATTTGCACGACAACATTTTCATGCTTCTTTGTTGCGTTTTTGACCCACTGATGCCTGATGTTGTTTCTCCAACTTGTCTAATTTTCCCATGAGAATTTTCAGTTTTGTCCTTCTCCAGATTTAGACTTGTTAGGCAAGACGTTGGCTCAGAGCTATTTTGGAGCAAACTTGCTCAAATGGATAATAATATTAATCTCTGGTGACCCTAAATGTCGTAGACAGCTGTCAGGCAAAGCTGGACTCAGAACATTAACACTTTGTCTGATTTGGAAACAAGACCTTCACTGAGAAACGCGATCTTTGTAAACAGAGAATCTGAGAGTTAATTAAGGGCTTTCAGTGCTGGCTGAAGTTTCTGTCTGATCCCAGACCAGCAGGACCCGCTCCTTAACATTGCAGCATCTTTTGGCATCACCTCAGATGCTAAGTTTCTGCTCACTAGTTCCCACAATCCCTTCCCCCTTGTTGCCATAGCCAGATCGTGTTTGTGTAGTGCAGGGCGTGGACTGTGTGGTTACTGAGTTGGTGGCTGATTGTATTAGCGAGCAAAGCTGGCTTGGAACATGCAATAATGTGACTCATAAACTTTCTTCTCTGTTGCTTCTCACTCACTCCATCTTTCTTTCTTTTGATCCACCCACCCTGACACCCCAAAGAGGCGAAATGATGTGATGCAGGATGAGGCATCGGCTTGCAAGATGATCAAAAATGACAAGAAATGAAGAAATTTACACTCTCAGGCGGCTCCACCCAGATATTCTTCACACATTAAATCGAACACAGATATCCATTAGAATATGTATTTATGTAAAACCGTCACGTTGAATGGATAATGTGAAGTTAAATAATTTTATTTTGGGAATTTTTACCCTTAAAAGATGCAAATATTAACTGTAACTTTAATTTTACTTTGATAATGAACCGATCTTCACCAATTATCCTTTTATTTAGGTAACATATTCTCCCTGAATGTATTTTAGATGTATACATAAATGTAAATTTAGTAAATTTATTCAGTGACTCAAAAACATCATTTATGATAATAACATTTTATTTATAATCCACTTTACATGTCGATCTCAAAGTGCTACAGAATTACAGTAAAAACATTAACCAATGTAAAAACCATAGAAACGCATTTAAAAATATTAATCACAAGATCTTTTATTTATTTACTAAAAAGCATTGCCAAAAAATAATCGGGCTGGAATCTATTTGTAATAGGTTTTACTTTTAAATAATATTTAATTACTTTTTTTGTTCCTTTTTTGTCTCTTTGGGATGTAAATACTACAAAACCAGGCCTCTCTTCAAAATGGGAAAGACAAGGGAACATGACATTTAGGTATTTAAGATGAACTTCGACCTTCATAAGTGAAGTCAAGGCTACCAGAAAATAGCTTTCATTTCAATTTACCCACACCTACAATCGAAGGATTAATCAAAATGAGCAACTGTAATTGTGGCACTGCAAAAAAACCCAAAATCTTACCTAGTTTCTAATGCAAATGACTCAAAAATATTTTAAGGAATTATTTAATTATCATCTGAAAAGTTACCTGTAAGTTAGTTTTGTCTTATTTTAGGTGAACTCGTGGTTCACCTAAAATAACGAACGCGTTTTGCGCGTTTAAAACTCGACGCGTGTGTGAAGTCAGACGCTTGACATTTTTCTCTTTAAGCGTCGAAATCGCTCTTGGCGGACGTTGAGAGGAAACTCCTCGGCATTCGTGTCCTTCAACCTCTTTCTCAGTCTCCTGCGTATTTCGTCTAAATAAATACGTTTGTTTAAAGTTCACTGACTCAACGTTGGATTTGGGTAAATATTTATTTCTTTTTCTGTCTCTGTAGTCATAACTTGATTAGGATGTTGATTCTTGGACGAGAGCAAACAGTGACAATTAGCTTATCCGCCTTTTTGTTTAGCCTTTTCCTGAGAAAATGCACTGTTATGGGCTGGCTGACGCTCTGCATCAACCTACATAAAATAAGTTCAGATTTTTCAACTTCAGCATTGGATGCGTTTGATGCATCGACTATAAACGCAAACCAGACGCGCCTGATGCTCAAAACGTGTTTGCCGTGAACGTATATTTACACTAGAAACTATACAAAAATACTTGGTGAGATTTTGTGTTTTTGCAGTGAATTTTACCATCTGGGAGGTAAAAATAAAACCTCTGAAGAGCTGGTGTTCTATAATATAAGTTTATTCAATTTAAGTCCTAAACTGAATTGTATGGCATGGTTTGGATTGTGCATTTGGATAAACATTAGCAACACACAGTAAAGCTGTCAGAGTTCTGCACATGATAGATGAACTAAATTCTCACAATACATAATTTTTTTTATGGTTTCTCCTCCTGTATAATTTGATCTGTGACTCATTTTACAGAGTTTAGCAACGCTCAGGTTTTGAAAACACATCCATCCTCACAATTCGACTTCTGAGAAAAAGATTAGTCTGCCCTGAATGTGAATGTGACTCATCCGCTCAGTAGCGGCGGTTTTAATGTTTCTACATGAACTTTCTAGAGAAAAACGTCTGTGTTTTCTCCCAGCTGCGTTCCTTTTCACAAGTCTCCGTCATGTGAATTGTTCCATTTTAGGAAAACAAAGTTGCCTTCAAATTAAAGCTTATGCTAGTTTCAGATCAAAGGCCAGGAGGGGAAAATCAGTGGTTACAGTAATGGTTGGTGCAAGTTTCCAGAAACCGTGTTTGATGTGATGGAACAAGTTGTATATTTTGTGCATAAAGTGAATCGTCATGTGCTTCATGAGTGTGTTAGAACCGGGGCAGTGAAGCAACAATGCACGGCTAAACTGTAGCAGGAAGACGTTCATGTTTATCTCAAATTGTGTGTGTGTGTGTGTGTGTGTGTAGTTATGCAGGTCACGTTGTTGGCAGCACTTTGAAAGCCCAGAAGGAGAATCCAGAGATGTCTATACGCCACACAGATCCTGCCCTCAAGGAGGTGAAACAAAGGCTGGAGCGGCTAACGCAGGTAAAACGACACTGAAATCAGATTTAACTCGCATATGAAAGCAGATTTTTGCATTTCCAGCTTTCCACTTTATGATGTCATCATAATATTTGTTGCACAGATGAATCATAGCGTCATGTGAACCCATAAATCGACACACTAAAGACAAACAGAAAGGAAGAGGAAAACCTACACACACGAATACACTGGAAAAATACAAAAACTGCTTTGTACTTTCTAGTCCAAATGTCTTATTGCATTGGAGTCACAATCAATATTGTGATTGATCATATGTGGCAGAATTTGAAAGAATAGGTTGTAAAAAGCCCAAGAATGAAAAAGTTGTCTTGGTTCTTTATACACACAAAATCTTACAAAGTGTTTCTGTCTAGTTTTTAGTGCAAATATCTTCTTACATCAGACAAAACTAACTTAAAAGTAAGTTTTTAGCAAAATGTAGGTGTTTCTTGTAAGTAAATAATTTGTTAATATTGTTTCAGAAAAGGCACTAGTTCACTGGCAGATTATTTTATTTATAAGAAAACATTTTCCCCACGTTATGAGCGAAATAATCTGCCAGTACTTTTTTTTTATTAAAAAGTATTATTTACTTAAAAAAAAGTTCCTATATTTTGCTGAAAAGTTACTTGTAAGTTAGTTTTGTTTTTATTTCCAATGTAATAAAAATATTTGCTCTAGAAACTAGATGGAAATATTTAGTAAGGTTTTGTGTTTTTGCAGTACATTGATAAAGAACCTGACATTTTCATTTTTGCTATTTTTTTTTTTTTTACATCCTATTTTTTCAGATTCTGGCATAAATAATAAATGATTAGTGTGACTCCTTGTCACTCCAATGTAATAATATATTTGGAATAGAAACTACACAAAATAGGTGTTGGGTTTTTGCAGTGTATTTATGTGTGTAGGTTTTCTTTTTAACCATTGCACTTAAAATAGTTATCCTAAATAAGAAAAAAAACTGAGAAATATGTTCACCATTAAGTGGAAGAAGTGGGGAAATCTATTATTTCTGAGTTGGAAACAGGAAAGATGTGCAGAAATGCGAGCTACATGTTTCATGTTTCCAGACGGTTAAGGCTGAGCTGAGCGGGTCAGTAAGGGAAGGAAAAGTGGTGAAACGGTGCAGTTAAAGCACAGGAGGAACTGAACCATGAAGTGGTGAAAAAACTCTAATGAATGAGGTTTTCTTTTACGTCATACGAGTGTTTGGGTGTTGCTTTTCCGTGGAACCAGAATTAGTGTTAATTTAACTCTTTCAGTTATTTCAGCAACTTGAAATAGTTAAAGCTTCTCTATTTTTCTTCAGTAGCTTTCTTAAACATTGGAATAGTGTCCTTCTTTTATTTCATGGCTTATTCTTATTATTATTATTTTTTTTGTCTCCAAATAAAGATTTTCTTTCTTGTTGAAACAACTGAAAGAGTTAAATTAAAGGCAATTCTGAGATGGACCCAATCGACTCGTCACAGCGTTGATTTAACTCTGCTGAATTATTCTCACTGAATTTTACCAAGTATTTTTACTAGTGTAAATATCTCAGACAAAACTAACTGAACAGCAACTTTTCAGCAAGACAAATGAGCTGGTTTTAAGTCGGTAATTCTTGAATATACATCAATTCGGGGGAATTTTTTTCACTTATAACAAGACATTTTTAACCATTTTAGTGAAAAAAATCAGCCAATGGAAATAGTACTTTTTTAAAATCTATGTTATGACATTTTAACGGTGGATTTGACGTTTGCAACAGCTGAAAAAAAAAACACTTTATGTCGAGATAGAGATAATAGAAAAAGATAAAATAAAATAAAATAAACAGCTGTTGCTTATTTCAAAGGTACTAAAATATTTGCGCTGGAAACTTCACACAAAATCTTACCAAGTATTTTTGGTCTAGATTCTACTGCAGATATCTCAGTACACTTGAAATAAGACAAACTAATTTAGAAGTAACTTTTTATCAAGATAAGGAGACTTGTTTTAATATTGATGAAAAAGTTCTTGTTTCATTGCCAGATTATTTAACTTATAACAAGACATTTTTTCCATGTAATAAGTTAATTTCTCTGCCATGTACCTTTTCATCAATATTAGGGAATTATTTACATAAAACAAGCCTCCACATCCTGCTGAAAAGTTACTTTTCAGTTAGTTTGTCTTACTTCAAGTGTACGAAAATATTTGCACCGGAAATTAGACCATGTTTGGTTAGATTTTGTGTTTTTGGAGTGCCGGCAGTGGAGGCAGGGTGATGCTTTAGGCCATCTGCTGGGATCAATATGAAAGTTACTTTGACACGAATCACCAACCGAAGCATCGTCGCAGGCCGTGTTCATCGGCTCATGGAGGGAATATTCTGTGCTGGTTGCAACCTCTCTCAGCGCTACAATCTATCCACAAAGCAAATATGGTCCAGGAAAAGTTTAAAGGGCACGTCGATAAATTTGAGACGTTGTCAAATTTCCCAGATATCAGTCCAGTTGAGTGTCTGTGATGTGCTGAACAAACAAGTCTGATCAATAGAGGCCCCACCTCACAACCTGCAGGAGTTAAAGGAAATGCTGCCAGCGTCTCGGTGCCAGATGCTGAAGCTTCAGGACTGGAGTCGGATCTGAGCCCCGACATGTCGGCTGCGTCTTGGTAACGTTTGGCAGGTGATCATAATGTTACGCCTGATTGGCATGTGGCGAGCTGTCAATCGATGCTTTATGAGAAATGGATTTCAACCAGCAGAAAATCCCTGAATATGTATCTTCAGCTTTATTTCCCGTTCTGGGGAGTCTTGCTCTTTCTTTTACATTTTTTGGCAGCTGCATCTGAAGCACAGCAGATCTGCAAACACAGCAGATGCATCGGCTGAAGTGTCTCCAGATCTGCAGAGTCACAAATATAAGCTGCAGTTTTAGATATTTTAGATTTTTTATGCCTCAAAAATACACTTTCAGCCAGAGACTCATTTTGCCAAAGTGCTCCACAGAAAGTCATTTCTGCCATCAGGCTTTAAAAAGCCCAACTCTGTTCTATTTGATTAAAACTTTTTCTGTGCTCATTTATAGGTTATTTATTGATTAATATATTGCATGTGATTGTTATTTATTTGTTTAAATCTACTCATTTTCAACTATTCACTCTTAAGTATACATATATATTATACAAAATTTGTAAAATATATTGCAACAGCTGAAAAATTTTCCTTTGGGAAATTGCACCAAATTTCACCAAATTTTCATCAAATTTCTGATCTCAGATAAAATAAAATCAGCAGATGCATGAAAGATATTTCGAATGTGGCATTGGTAGCCTTGGTTTTTATATTTGGTCATCTACTACAAACAAATTGTAAATTTAAGATGCATTTTGGGTACTGTGCATCTTTCCATTTAAATTAAGAAATACATTCTTTATTTGAGTTTATTTTATTTACAAATATGTGAATTTTATAACAGAAAATACTTACTTATATATATATATATATATATATTTTAAATTTATTGTAATATTGCATCCTTGGAGGCAAAAGGTCCAGAAATTCAATTTTATGTTGGTTTACTAGCTAAAATAAACAAATTGAATGACAAAATGTTTGGTTTCATGATACCAGAAAAGAAAATAGAACAGAAACTTTACCAAGGAACAGAAAATGACAGTAAAAATGATAAAGTTTGGCTTTAAAATTAAAGTACATGTGGCCTCTTAGGGAAATATTATGGCAATTAATAACTCCTCACTTTGATTCTCAATATTTATTCTGTTAGCTGCATCTAAAATTTATTTATGTCGTAATTGGATGCATTTTAGAGTATAAGAAAAGATAAGACAAAGTCACCTTAGATGTTAAGTTTGCCAGCTATCAGTCATTATAAAGATAACTGTGAGATAAGTTATCTCATCTTTAGTTCCGGGTCGGCACCGATTCACTTTGTGACTCATGAATGTCATTCAGATCTTAACACATTAAGCTCAATTTCAGAGCAGGAGAATTTATCAGTAAGTCATAAAAGTAATCAATGTTATTAGTAGAAGGGTTATTTTCACGTCGAACATGTTTAGGACTGTAATTGAAAATGACGGGACGTTTCTCTTTCCTCTGCTTTTGAAGCTCTTCCTGTTTTCCCTCTAATCTTGTTGCTAGCTCCATTAATCATGCTGCATTTAACACGTGCAGCTGCTAAGTCAGCACTTACAGGGTGCATGTGTGGTTTGCAGTGGTTTTGCCATAAACACAAAAATGCACGCTACACACGCACCACATAATCAGTTATGTATGAGATTTCCAGGGCTCATTAATTCAATGCAAGTGGTCCTTTTTGTTCTGGAGAACATTTAATCTTATGTAAACATTCTTGTGGGAAGCATTACCTTTTTCTTTTTTCGTAAAAGTAAGAAAAGTTCAGTTGTGTTTGTTGTAACAGGTCACAACATGGGACTGGAAAAAAAGATTTTTTCTTAGGATACATGGAGGATTACTTCTTTCTTTTGCGTTAACTTGCAACTGCTTGGTTTCACCCGACCTGGATGACGCGCAAAATTCAGATGGGGGTCAGGAAGTGGATTTTCCTGGTTCAAACCGGGGCAAAATGGGTCGCAGCGAGTACGGTACTGCCCTAAATAGGCCGGTACAGACGAGGCATCTCGAAAAAATACGCATATATTTAGGATACGATCCATATTCTCTCAGTAAAAAAAGACTTGTCATATAATCTTGAGGATTTACCCACATAAATAACTATCTGGAGCTCCTCATATTATACAATACATATATTGTATAATATGTGAAAGTTTTTTGTGCTGGTGGTCTGAATGGATCAAAAATCTCCGCCTTACACAAACAAACACAAACATGCAGTGAATAAATCTAGTTAAAATCAGTTTTTTGCATCAGAGAGAGTGAAATTGTAAATTGACATTTGTGACTGTATGCAAAATAGACCCGGGTGTGTTGGCTAACTGCGAGGGAACACAAAAGTTTTGCGAAGTAACGCAAAAGAAAAATGTTTCCCCATGTCCCTCAGGGGCCTCCGTATCATCTGCTCCACTTTTTGTAAACAGAGAATTAAATGTGGATTTTAATGAGCTTTCGTTGTCGTTTAGAAGTTTATTATGATGCTCACTGGCACAACGGCATATTTTTAAAGGTTGCTATTTGTCTGAAGTACAAGTTAATGCATGCCATTCATTAATTATCATTCCTGTCTGTCATTTGCCATTTATATACTCCCACAACAAGGATGAGAGATGGCTGGAAATATGAAACAGGAGAAAGAAGCATCTTTGGAATTTTAATCATTTCAGGAACCATGTTTCACAGATTTATTTTTTTTCCTGTTTCTGGTTTGTATCATGTGTAATAAAGTTTGATAAAAGCTTCTTTATCTACTGGGATTTTGTTGGTGTATTCAGTCATTTACAGCACCGATCAGGATTTGTACGTACATGCTCACCCAATGAAGATAAGCCTAATGAATCCCGAGGGAGCAGATTTTTGTTTTAACAAAGTGACAGTAGATGACAGGGTGACCCATTAAAATATTTTCATTTCACTGTTGTTCCCTTCTCACCTTATAAACCAGTTTGTATCACATTGCAGAAATGCAATTTCTTCTTTTATTCAGGAAACAGATGATTTAGAGGGCAGGTAAACACAAATAGTGTTAAAATAGAGATTTAGTTCCGGTTACAGCTCACTAAAATATATTACTGACCTGCTATGAAAGTACTGCCATGTTTTGTTTTCTATTTTTGCAAAACTCAACTTCATCTGATGAATAATAACCTCCAAAAACTTGAGACACATAGAAGAAATTAAAAAAATTTAAAAAGCTTGAAAATATCACACTGAGTATTGAAAATCTATATGATTTGTTTCACTTACTGAGTTAAATTAAATTGTCAGTAATGTTCTAATTTATTGAAAACATTGTCTGTGATGCAACGCTCTTTTTATGTCTTGTTATTATGCAAAAACAAGAAAATATCTTGTTATTGTAACATAACAAAAGAAATATCTAATTATTTGCGAATAATTGAACCACAGAAATTTGTTCTTAGTTTCCATATGTTAATATTTTTTTGGCTCTGTGTTAATAAAGAACATAAAGTTGTGGTGTAAAAATAACAAAATTCTTAGATTAAGTTATTTTTTAGGGTTTAGAGAAATACATATTATTTACGTTTTTGTCATCCTTCTTACTTTTTTGTTTCCTTAAAGCAAAACTGCCTCATTCTGTTCTATATACTCAGAGTTTAAATCATCTAAATTCAGCAAAATGTGATCAAAATTGTTCTATTTCTCTTTTTAGAGATCCTGAGACATTTAAAAATAGTAAAACACACAGAGTCCCAGTCTGATGTTGAGTTTAAATGACAGTCATGTTTGTGACTTTAGTGGGTTTGATGGGCAATAATATAACACACTGGAGGTCATTAGCACAAAACATTAAGTGCAAAACATGTCGTCAACTTCCTAAAATAACAGAATAAACCATATTTTGCCAAAAAAATTTTTTTGTCTGAATATTTTTTATATTAATAATAATGGCCTAGGTAAAAATGACCTAGGCCATTATTAATGACAGATAATTGAGGTGTTTTTTTCTTTTTGGAGAATTTTGTCTCTCCAGTAAACGTCTCTCAACACCCAGCTTCAGTTTCAGTGTCTTATTTTGCTTCCCAGCTTACAAACTTTTTTAAAGCGGAGCCGTTTGATAAAGTGCTAAGCTGGCAGTTTTACTCCATTTTAATATAACTTGTTGATTCAATGCCATTTTCAGTTCAATGCAGAACATTAAGAGATGCCTCGAGGCTCAGATTGAGACATTTAGAACATTTAATGTGTGAATTTAAAATATTTTCTATTACTAATCTTTACTAGTCGCTACAGAAAATCTTAGCAATATATGAATCTTAATGCTAATCCAAGGCAGGATTAACATTTGAGGTCCTGCTTGAACTATACATGTTTTTGCAGGTTTACTTCACCCAGATGCTCTGCAGATTTGTAAATCAGATTTATTTAACTTCTGCTTTCGAAGGAGCTGTTGGTGGATCTCGGCTGGGCGAGCAGAAAAAGAGGGAGAGGGGAGGCAGAGGACGGAGGGAGCGCCCTGACAGATGGCAGCGGTGGAGACGATTGTGATGATGAGGATGGCTGTGGAGCATCTGGTGAAGAGAGCGGTGAGTCACATGTGCAGGCAAACATACAGACAAGCATGTGGGAAGAGAGGAACAAACAATGGCAAACACACACCCACACATGTGGACCCAGACGTGGTGCAAATACATTTCCTGTTCGTGCACACAGTCTATTCACATATACTTACATAATTAGCTCATTAATACACAGACATATGGTTCATTGGCCAGTAGATTTTAATATGCTGCAGCCTTTACATATTTTGTGCCAGCAGGGAAAATGCTCAGCGAGTTAGGTCCACTTCCGCTCCTCCACTTCCTCCATCCAAACTTATTTCTGTATGAGTTTGGAGAAATGATGAACGAACAACCAGGTCGCCCCAGCGACACAAATGTAAAAATAAACAGTGATTATTCATTTTCTTTTGGTTTATTCATGGTGTGTGAGCATATACATAAAACATGGATGTCATAGGGAGATGTGGAGATCCCGGGAACCCCTCTGAGCTTTGATGCAATTCCACAAAGGGAGCGCAGCTAAAATCCTGGAATAATTTAAATTGTTGATGAGAAAATTATGCTCTGTATCAATGCTCAAATGCAATTTTTCACTTCTTTAACCCATATTCACATTAAAAATGAAACTGAGAGCAGAGCAGATTCAGAGTTTGTATTGGACTAATCAATGAAATTAACTTATTATAGATTAACTCAGCTTTTTGAAGGTATGAATTAAAGAAACTTGGCTATTTAGTTCAGGTGGTGTAGCAGTAAGTGACGCCAGATGACCCTCAGGGATCACGGGTACCCCGCCCTTTCCCTGCACCCTCCTGGACGTGAATGAATTATTCCAGATTCTGGACCGTTCAGGATCCTGTGGGTGATGAAAGCAGAGGTTAAATTTAGAGAAGTCAGGGATAGCGACTGAACTGGGTCCAAAATAAGTGAAATGTCTGAACAAAAATAGTTACTCTTCTGAAGACTCCATTAAAAAGCTAAATCCTGCAGAATTTTTACATTCTCCAGAACAGAAACTGTAGCCATTTCTCCACAGTGATTGATATTTTAGATTAGTGTTGTCCAGGAATTATGTGCTGTGGTTTTCATAGGGACGCCACAGCAGAAATTGATTATGTGGGAGTTTTTATATACCTATCATTTACTTTTCATGCTGGCAAATATTTTGGTAGGCAAGAAACTGAGTGGAAACTCTGCAGATGAGATGGATAAAGTCAGTGAAGAGGAATGCTGTCCTTTCTGTTATAAATAAAACTCAAATTAAGTCAGTAAAATAAAAATAGAACTAACACACAAGTTCAAAACCAAAGCCATAAAAAGGCATGGCAAACAACGGAAAATTCTTGATTTCCCAGCATTAGAAATGAGATTATCAGATTGATATTAATTTAAAACTGCTGCAGTTTTCAGAGAAATCAAAAAGTAAAAAGTTCAGGAAAGCAAAGTCAAAGTTTGGACTCTGATGCAGCAAAGTCAGGAGAGAAAAAATGCATCGCTCTGTGTTTAGAGGGGCCACATAAAAAGTGGGCCAGATTGGGCCCTCGGGCCTCGAGTTTGACACTTAGTGTTTGTAAAAAGAGCTTGACTTCCACTTCCAGAAATATAAAAGTGAAAGTTTCGTCATGGTACTCAAACTTCTGCAATTACTAAATGTAGTTAAATGAAAGGGTAGATTTTCTATTAATTTCCTGAGCATCTGGACAGAGGTGAAGTTTGTTACTCGGGTATTTGGAGAAAACCTTTCATGTCGCTTCATTATTCTAGTAGCATCGCTTGTTTATGTTTTCTGCGTTTTTGGAAGAGGTGGCACAACTGAATACAACGGAGGTTTGATGGTCTGAGATCAAATGGTGTTTTCTGCCGCACCACCTAATTACCTGTGACCAGAGGCCTCGTCTTGCTCATTGTCACGACAACCTGGCGGTGTCCTTTCTGCTCCCTAGGCAGCGTGTAACCGGGTTAAAGGCCAGCGATGCATTCATCCTTCCTGCGATGTCCTTGTCGTTACTGAATATCTTGTTGTGGAGTGGAGTGAACCTCGAGTGAAGCTTATTTCAGTGGTTGGCAGTTTCTGGGATGCAGGACGTTTTTTTTTAGTGAGCTGGGGGAAAAAATGCTGAAGGCTATGATAACTGAATGTGTTTTCAGATTGGGCTGGATTTTATTTTCAACATGACTATCTGTGCTGCCTTATTTATGTCTTAATAACATGTTTGAACTATGTGAGTTCATAATTTTGTGGTTTATAGTATTTCTGTGCCCACAAGGAGCCTGTGGATGTATTAAATAATCTAAATCATGGTTATTTTACTGCTTGGATAGAAAAGTACATCCTCTAAAATAGAGTTCAGCCTATTATACTCTATTTCAGTAAAATAGAGTAAAATATTAGTTGGCTTTTTACATTTTTTTTGTGCTATACTTAGCAAATGTTGCATTTAATTTATTTTAAAAAGTTGTGTTTTAGAGTTAAAACCGGATTAATTCCAGGCTTCATTGTTTCAGATGTATTGTTATAATCACACAGTTCATGTTGCACATTGTGAAAATATGCTTTCATACGTGCATCAGGATAATTTCTCTGCCAATAAATTCAGTTTAAAGCAGCTCTTCACAACTCATTTGTGTTTAAATGCCTGTTTTCCGACTGCGCATCCCTCCGTCGTTTAACGGCTCTTCCAGCCAGTGAGGCATTTGTTGCTACATTTGTCAGACTCTCCACTGACCTTGTTGTGTCACATCAGTGGAAACTCATTCCTCTTGCCGAGATGGATCTGGTTCATTGGTTATTTGCAGGGGGAAATTGCTGGCGATGATTTACCGAGCTTGCGTCTGCATATTAGGAACGCGTCTCTTGAACTCTTGTCAGTTCTTGAAGATAGAATCACAGTAAAGAGTGACGGAGAGGAATTTTCTCTATTTCTCCCTCCCGGCTGGCTATTTGCATATAAACAAGCTCCTTATGCACTGAAACCAAAGTGGTGACACGAGCTCCACTGGACCACACAAATCACGCGGATAAGCATGGACATGTTGTTTATTTTATTTACTTGGGTAGTTTATGTTGCAGCACGTTAAATCATAAGCTCCATTTTAATTTTAGAGAAAAAATGCCATGAGATGAATATACATATATACGTGCTTCTGGATTGTCATCTAATTGAAATAATTTACATGCAAACTTCAAAAGTGTAAAAATCTTAAAAACGCAAACATCTATCTGTAAATCTGAATTGCCAAAATGAGTGAAGTTCAGAAACAAAACTCTACCTGCATAAGAAACAATGAAAATAAAACCCACAGATTGCTGATTGTGTGTTTGTGTCCAACTTTAGTTGTAATTGTATTTTTGTAGCACTGAAACTGTAGTTATTGAGTGCTATCCATTGTGTGTTATAGATTCGTGCCTTCACACCAGATTTGGATCACTCTACGACATCAACAATCAGAAAACTGAAGTATCTTTGCAGGTTCTTGGAAAAATCTAATGGGGCACTGTGGACTACCAGTTATGTGTAATAAAAACAGATACGTCAAAACTTTTTAAGCATACCTAAACTGTGTTTTGAGGTTGTGGAGGTTTATTGCAATGGTAGCTTATTGAGGTACCTACAAATTTTGAGACCACAGCCGCCTGCAAATTGCTAAAATACTTAAAAACGACCTATTTTAACAGCTCACACCCCAAATATGTTTTAATATTCATTAACGTTTACAGTGGAATCAATATATCGGCTAGAGATTTCCTTATTATTATTATCATGCTTTTTCTGCACTGGCTGCTTTTCAAATATCAACCAATATTGTGTCAAGTAGCGTTGCGGGTTAATATTTCAGCGTACAAAGCTGTATTTTCTTTTGAATATTTTAGATAAACTCTACAAAGAAATGTGTGTATAGGAGTTATTTTACATAAACAGTTTGGAGTTGCTTTCCAGAGAAAAAGCCATGAATAGATGAATCCCTAAATATGGCCACCAGGTGGCGTGAGTGAAGATGTACGCTGATATATATGTGACGAAGAAAAGATGGTGGTTGGTCTTTTTCTACACTTAACATAAGAATTGCTTGTTAGTTGATTATTTTTCCTTTTTCAAATTTCTCGTTTGAAGGCGGTAAGATTTCTGTAATTTAGTGTGTTTATTATTATTATTATTATTATTATTATTATTATTATTATTATTATTATTATTATTATTGCTTTCTTTAAACACACAGCGGTGAACTTAAGATGTACTTTTTTCCCATCATTTTTGCACAGAAATATATATATCTTGGTAAATATTGTTTAAAGGTAAGAATCATTTTTAAAAATTAGATGGTTTAAATCTTAAACTATTGTTTGCTGTGGGATTTGGGGGCCATTAAGACTTAAATTGTCTTGTGACCCTGGTTATTTATCTGTTAACATTTATTGATAATTTTGTGAACAAATATGTTTATCAGTTTTTTCCTAGAACTTATCAAGATTAAACGTATTGATTTCTAATGTTCATGCCATCGCGCTGCAGCTCTTCTCCACTCCATGTCCAAACACCAACATGTCAATAATGTAAATGTGATGCGACATTATTGCCTCCTCTCTTCTTTCTCCTCAGTTTTTCTTCACAACAAACAAAATCCTTAGACAGTGTAATCACCACGGGCCGCTCGGGCCCCGTAACCATAGTTACCTGGTGGTCCAACTTCCCACGGGTCCCTTCATGATGGCAAGAGAGAAAAAAAGATAAAACAAAGCAGAGAAAGAAAGACTTGCAAAGACAGAGAAAGGGACGAGACGAGGGTTTATTGACCAAGCAAGAAGTGGATTTACTTTTTTAGCAAACCATCCATCCATCCGTCCGTCCATCCATCCATCCGTCCGTCCGTCCATCCATCCATCCATCCATCCATCCATCCATCCATCCATCCATCCATCCATCCATCCATCCATCCATCCATCCAT
>CAEGAD010088788.1:0-12169 GCA_903067055.1 Poeciliopsis paucimaculata
AGAGGTGAAAAAAAAACCTAAATATATATATACATACAATAAATATATATATATATTTATATATATATATGTATGTATATATATATATATATAATCTGAGACCATGAAGGTTTAACAGGATATGATCCATCTGATGGTCTATTCATGTACAACTGTGCAGTTATGTGGTTACTTCCAATTATCACAACGATAATTCTGATAATGACAAAAAAAAATAAACATCTGCGATCGACGAAATAAGCGACCCACTAAACATATATATATATATATTAAAATATTTGTTTTCATTTCATAGAGTATTTATTGATTTCATTTTGAATCTGAGCAGATTTGGGCCGAGGATCAGTTTAGTTGCAAATCCAGCAGGTGGCGTACCGAATCCACCACTGGAGATAAGTTCACTGAGTCCTTAAAAAATAAATTAAAACAAGTCATTATCATCATTTATGTTCATAAAGTAGAAACTGTAAACATTTCTTTTGTCACTTCATTACATGTCGCAGGCTGCGTGTGAGTCGGGCAGAAAATGTAAACCGTTTGCTGCTTCATTTGCTCTTCTGGCTGAGCTGCATCCTGCCAGATTCTTCCTCAAAGTAAGAATTTGGGTTTTTTTCTTTTGTTTTTTTTTAGTCTGTTGCAGCGTCTCTCTCCTACACCGCCTTGTCGCTCAGCTGCAGGCCGTGCGTCTCCTCCTCGGTCTCCTTGGTCGCACCTGCTGCGCTCTCCTCCTTCTTCCCTCTGCGCAGGAGCAGCACGTACGCCGCGAAGACGGCCAGCACGACAACGAAGACCGTGCTCACTATGATCCCCACCAGACCGCCGGGCGTCACCGCGGATGGCCGCCGGGTCGGCTCGGGGTGTGGGTCTGTGGGGGGGATGCTGGTGGTCTCTATGCACTGGTATTCACCCGCTAGCGTGAAACCGGGGAAGCAGGAGCACACGTACCCGCCGTACGTGTTTCTGCAGCCCTGTTCGCAGTAGTTAAATTCGCACTCGTCTATGTCTACGCAGAAGGTGGCGTGCTCCCTCTCCTCCAGCACGTAGCCCTCCGGGCAGAAGCACTGGAACTTGTCGTTGGGGTCGCACTCCGCGAGGCATTCCTGCTGCCCGCAGTGCCGCTTGCACTTATGCGGGTCCTTCTCGTCCACCCGGAACCCCTTGAAGCACGAGCACACGTAGCTTCCAGGAGAGTTGGCGCACTCGTGCTCGCACGGCGCGAGCGTGCACTCATCCTTGTCCACACACACGCCGCCGACCGACCTGTAGCCGCTCTCGCAGGAGCACTTGTAGCCGCCCTGCGTGTTCACGCACTTGGAGTTCTCCTCGGGACACTGGCGCTCGTCCGCGCACTCGTCGAAGTCCACGCAGGTCCGGCCGTCCTCGGCCAGCAGCAGGCCGTGGTCGCAGCCGCACTGATGCCGACCTGCGGCCTCGTAGCAGGTCTGCTGGCAGCGCAGCGCCGCGCAGGGGTCGCCCGCGCCCTCTGCCTGGCACGAGATTCCGTTGGCCGGGCTCAAGGTCTCGCCCGGCGGGCAGTAGCAGATGGGGGTGTTGATGGGGTCCACGGCGCATTGGTACTCACACCCACCTTCCTCTATCTCGCAGCTCCACGGAGCCCGCAGCCACTTGTTGGAGGTGCTGCAGATGTATTTGGTCTCGGACGGGAAAAGGGTGGCGATGGTTCCACGCGGCAGCGTGGAGGACTGGACATCCTCCACCTCGAACCCGTAGGGAGTCACGTAGAGCACCGACTGCTGCGCTGGGTGCGGCAGGTTGGTGCAGGGCTCCGTGAAGCTGTTCTCGCAGAGGAAGCCCGCAGCGGGCTGCTCGCACGGGGTCTGGCTCCATCTGAAGTTCTCCTCTCCGCTCACAGACACGCAGCGCGCGGCCGAGCAGCTGTCGTCGGTGTCCGGCTGCCAGTTGACGAAGTCGCTCTCGGCGTCCTTGGTGACCCACTGGAAGCCTCGGAGCTCCTCTGACGGGTCCGGACAGCCGCTCGGGCGGTGCAAGCCGATCCAGAAGCTGCCGGTCAGGTTTCCCAGCAGGACGGAGAGCACGTCGCTGGACACGGAGGTCCGCACGGTCATCAGGTGGCTGCCCTGGTCTCTGCAGAGCCGCTGCCCCGAGCCGAAAGTGCTGGTTCCCCGGAACAGGGTGAAGCACGCGTTCCCGATGCAGTAACCGCTGTTCCGCTCTGCGCCCGCGTCTTTTCCCAGGAGGAAAACGAGCATCGACACAAGCAACATGTTCGGATCTCAGCTCTGCCCCGTTTAAGTTCTTGCGCGTTCCGGGAACCCTTTGACTAGATTGTTTGGAGAACTATTTAGGTGGTATTTATAAGCCCCAAGCTCCATATTAGGGCCCGGCCGAGGAAGGAAGACGCTCTGAGTAACGGACTGCCGGACAGCTCGCTGCGCCTCCACCTCACATTCACTGTTACGCACGGCTCGTACGGGCTGACGCATAACTTTTTTCCCCCCCGAAAGACCCTTATATGTCCTCGTGGCCCCTCCCAACTCTACCCCGGCCAGCGTGACTCTCCAGTATGGCAAGCAGTTTGAGTAAATATTTGATATTCTGGAGAACTGTCAGCATTCTGGCCTTTTTACTCACAATAAGGTTTGCGGCTAAACCTTATTAGATATTTGCTCTCATCAGTTCATTATTCAATATTTAAGCAGCAAAAGTCCCAAACTATAACATACCAGAGTCAACATGTTCTACTAGTAAGTTGATGGCCTGACATGTTAACTAGTCCACATATTTCACTCACCAACTTGCAAGTGTTTCTTAAAGTTGTGCGTTGGTGCGACCCAACAGTTCAGCTGAATGACTAGTGAACCCTGCGGTGCATATTAAGTCAACTTTACTGTCTTTACAGGACAAATCGCTAATCAGACATTTAACTTGCAGTCGGTTCTGATGTCGGTTTCTTCAGTCTGGAAAATCTGGCAAGAAGTTGGACTGAAGCATTCAACATCCTGGACATCAGCCGTCATTTTAGCCAAGCCGTTCGCTGCTCTGTTCTACTGCAACATTTCCTCACACTAGTACAATGTTTTCCTGCACTAGCAAAACAGAACAACAACAAAAAGACGCTTTCTCACACTCTTTCTCTATTAGTCAGAGTATAAATCTTGTTAGAAAACCAAAAAAGTAATTGATCTGTGGCAGAAACGTCCATCTTAGTGGCATTTTTTGACACACATTACAATAACCAGACGCCACTGGTCAACGGTTTGGCTTTAAAACCTTATATATTAATGTGTTATTAATGTATTACAGACTTGGCCCAACAATTTCCAAGTGACCATTTAAATGTCTGCACTTGTTGACTCTGGTAAACTGCCATTCACAACACTATTTTGTCTGTAAGGCCAACAAGCTCTAGCCGGTAGCATCCTAAACGCTTTAACATGTCAACTAGTTGAATTAATGATAATTTGAGTCAGTTTTCCCTCCTGATCAAATTGAAAAGTGTTTTCTCTTTTACGGTCCTGTAATGAATCATTCTATCTTAAAAGAACAACAACAAAAAAGAAACTCTGTTTTAATACAAAATAAAAGATTGTCTTTAGTTTTTTCATTAAACTATGAAAAATAGAGAAGATGACCATCTGTGTCAGGTCTTTGTTGGTTTCATTTCCCTGTTTTGTGAAAACACTTTTCATCTGCCGCAGGTTTTTTTTCCCTCCCCTCTTTTTTCATCTTTTGTCGTTTTTGAAGAGACACATATATTCTCCTGTGAACTTTGCATCTTTATTCCCTTTTTTATTGATTGATTTACAAACAGTTTTAGTGGTAAAGATACTCATACTGGAAATGTTAAGTTCAATAAATCCTTTAAGAACAAGTAAGAGAATGAGCTTAATCAAAACCTTCAAACAGGAAAACGGTGCTGAACGTGACGAGACTTTTTCTATGGAAGTAGAAATGACTTATTAATGTAAAAAAAAAAAAAATCATTAGTATTACTGGGGAATTCTTTTGCTGTCGTCCAAATATTCGTTTGGACGACAGCTATGAACTCGTCTGCTTTGGCATCATTAACTAGGAAACAAAAACACAGTAAACCGTGATTTTTTTTTACAGATGTTTGCAGCTGTAATACATGTAATAGCAGCACAGTGTTACATTCACATGAAGCTGACCGGTGAGAATCAGCCTGGTACAGTGAGGTTATGAGTAGCAGTGTACAGACCATGATAACTTTAACTGGTTAGTGACAATCATTTCACAGTTCATTTGTCACACAGTCTTTTTTTTTTTTTTTTTTTTTTACATAATTCAGGTAATTAAAAACCTGAAGTCCAGCTTTCATTAACTGTTAACATAAATATCACTTTATATTTATGACTCATGAGTCATCAGTCCCTCCATTCACATGCTGCTGTTCTCCCAATAAGAGCTGCAGTTCTTGGGTCAAAGGTCCATAAATCAGGCAGCTCTTTTTTTCTTCTTCTTCTTCAGTCACATCCAGTGTCGATCTGTTTTTAGCTTGACGTTAAATGTAACTTCGTTAGACAATTAAAGCAGAATAAACGTCAGAAATGCAGCAAACAGGTGCGCGGAATGTTGCACCTTTAGGAAATGTTGGAAACTGCAGCTTGAGGCAACTGTTCAGTACCTGACTGGAAACTGATCTAACTAAAGATTTATTTATTTTTTATTAATGGGACAAAATTAGTTTTAATTCTGTTTTTTAAAAAACCTCCCAAATGCATAAATCTTAAAGCTGTTTTCAGTTCTCACTCCACTGATCCTATGACTTCCATTTTTTAAACATAATGTGGCCTCAGGAAAATTTCTGTCTCCAAGGAAAAACCTGGATGCACCGATCAGCCCGATCGAAACACACCGATTTTCTATAATTAATAATAGGCTGCAAATCTTAACATTAAATGCTTCACAGAACAACAAAAAAAAAGGTCAAAAATATCATAATTTTGGTCCATAAATACATGATATTTTCTATATATAAATATATCTATATATAATTTGTATGCCTTGGAGTTTTGTAATTCGTTCTACTCTGTAGAATAGTAGAATATAACTCTTCCTTTAATCATTGTACCTGAAGCGCAGTTGGGTTTCATGTTTTGAGAGAAAAATCGAAGCGTCGAATAAATCGGACGTTGCGTCGGTATGAGCATCTGATCGGTGCATCGCTGCCCTCAGACTCTCTGCGAGTCGTTTCTAATCGGCTTGTCGAACGACAATCTCTTGTATGTCTCCGTTGTGACCTGCTGCAGGTAGAAAATGTCGATGTCCGGGGGCTTTAAGGAGTTCAGGTCCAGCGATGCGCAGCGTCTGAACGCGTGTCTCACCACGCAGGCCAGCAGCGCCGCGCAGAGCACCAGGAACACGGTGATGCCCAGGACGCTGCCGGTCTTGACGTAAGACGGAACGGCGGCCGGTTGGAGGCTGATCGGCGTGCTGGCGAGATCAGGAGGAGACCCCGATGCGCTCTCCTCCTCCTCCTCCTCCTCTTCCTCCCCTCCGTGCTTCAGAAGAACACACTTCTCAGTCCCCTGCAGCCAGTAGCCTTTCCTGCACACACACCTGAACCCACCGGGCTGGTTCTCACACTTGTGGTCGCAGAGCGCCTGTGATTCGCACTCGTCGATGTCGTGGCAGGTGGGGGAGTCCCCGAGGTCCAGGATGAAACCCTTGGGGCAGAAGCACTGCTGCATGTCCTTCTTGTCCGGCGCCGGGTCGCTGGCGCAGGTCGCGGGGCACGCCCCCTGGCTGCAGTCCTGCTCGCACTCGGTGGGGTTTTCGGGGGACACCCGGTACCCCTCCTTGCACGCGCACCGGTACACCCCGCTGACCTTCTCGCACTTCATGTGCTCGCACAGCATGCAGATCGACATGTTAACACAGCGGCCGTCCTCTTCCTCAAAGTCGACCGCGCACCTGCACTCGTACCTCCCGTCCAGGTTGACGCACTGCTCGCCCTCACCTGCGCAGAGATCCGGCGCCTCCGCGCACTCATCCACGTCCTCGCATCGCCCGCCGTCCGCCGCCGGCTTGTAGCCCCCGGGGCAGCGCAGGGTCTGAGCCGGGCGTCCGGCAGCCGAGGGCTCCGTGCAGGAGATGTTGTTGCGATGGAGAGAGCGCGCGAGCGGGCACGTACAGGTGTTGGAGGTTTTGTTGCAGCCGTGATCGCAGCCGCCCTGGAAGACCTCGCAGAACCACGGAGACTGTAACCATGTGGACCAGCACAGGTGCTTGGAGTCCGGGTACTGAGCGCCGGGCCGTCCCACCAGGGCCACGGTTCCCGGGGGAAACGTCTCCGACTCAAATACGTCAAAGCCCGTCAGTGTTGTGTACGTAACCGACGTGCCTCCGCTGCTCCGAACGGTTCCGCAAACCGAAGAGGAGTCATACAGACACAAGAATCCGTCCAGGGTGTTTCGGCACGGTTCTGGCCCTACCGAGACTCCGGGCCCGGTCCCCACGGACACGGCGGTGCAGTTTGTACCACCGCGCAGCCAGAACCTTCCCGTGAACGTTCCCACCAGACGCTTCAACGCGTCCATCTGCTCGTCGGAGCCGGATCCGACCAACTCTCCGTTCGACTCTTTGCAGGCTCTCTCCGCAGCTTCGAAGTCCGCTGAGCGCTGGAAGCAGCAGAGACCTCCGGAGCAGCTGGCGCGCTGAGAGGCGGCAGCTTCCTGCAGGAACAGGGCGCAGAAAATCAGAGCTGGAGCCGCGAGATTCATGGCGGCGGAGTGACGGCGACTTCTGGTGAGGACGTCCGGGTTGTATCGAACGGCTCCAATCGATTATCCGAAGCTGAAACGGAGTCGCATTTATACATTCCTCGCGGTGTTTGTTTTCGCGCTGGTCCAAGTCAGGAAGGAAGTTCTGTTCAGCCCAGAGAGAAAAATAGAGAGAGAGAAAGAGAGGTGGTCAGATTGCTCAACCCCCATCCTGTCTTTATCTCGACAGTTGCCCATTACAACCACCACACACACAAACACACACATACGCAAACTCATGAGGCCACACATTTTCTCCAGACCTCATGTACGCACATGAATATTTAGTATGACAAATAATTAGATGCCTCATGACTTCAGAACCGCGTCCAGCTGCGACCTGCGCTGAAGTCTCATGGGAGGAGAATCACCCAGAAATCCCAGATTATCAATTCTTCTGAAATATCCCACTGATTCAAACGATCCAGAGCTCAGAGGCTGAATCAGGCCAGAGTCTCTGAGCTCCTTGAGGCTAAAGAAGAGAGTTTGGATCCGATTAGAAGGAGATGAAGTCAATGAAAACTTTGTCCTTAGGCCCCATGTTTCTGAAGGGCCCCAAATATTCATGTAGAGTATGAAAAATAACTAAATAGCTTTATATGTCTACTCACCAAATGAGACATGTTTTCAGTTCACATGTTTACAATTTGACATTTTATTGAATATTTGATCTGTCTCAATTTAAAAACATTTTACCCAAACAGCAACTTTTATAATCTGTGGTCTGATGGGTGTCGTTTTGTTTGGAGGAGTGAGCCGCCTGAAATGTTTTCATTTTGTTTTTCCAGTCCACAGAACATTTTCCCAACAGTATTTGGACTTGGATTTTGACATTCGAACTCTTCTATGGACACCATTGTCTGTTGTTGATTCATTGGTGCCATACTTTTTTTTTTTTTTCTATAGAAATGCGTAAAGCTTTGGTACAGTTTCATGCTATTGCACATTATTTTTTGAACACTTTGTAATCCTTCATGGTTGAAATGATTTCGACAATCTGGACGTCATTTATTGGACTCATAAAACCAGATTTCTTTACTTTGAGACTATACTATGCATAGACAGGCACTGTGCTCATTGGTTGTCAGAGTGGGTGACAAATGTTCCTCCCATCTGAAATTGTTGTGTGGTCAGTGCAAAACAGCTTAAAAAAAACTTAAAGGGTTAAGACAAGTTTTTGCATGAAGAAGTTTTACAAAGTTATTATAAATGATAGGTCCCCATGGATACGGATGTGACATCGCTGAGAGCTGGATGAAAATGTAAAAACCTCTCTTGCATGATGAAAGCTGACCAGCTGGTCAGATGAACACTGTGTTGAACAGCAAAAGTCAAATGAAGTAACTCATACTGAAAGCGTCCATATCCGTGGACTCCAATACTCTATCAGACATTAGCAGTCAACGGTCCTGTTACTATGTGGAGTTACTTTGGCTGGACCTTCGGTCTGCATCAGATCACGTCATCAGCTGACTGTCAGTCCGCCAGGAAACTTTTAAAACTATTCTGAGATGTGGAAATTGATGAAACGCATCGTCTTCGGTGCTGCTCCACAACTGACCGTCAGACGTCTATGTATTGAGTGACCACTAAGGCAGCTAATTATGGCTTTGAAAGAATATGATGGCAGGTATTTATGATGCCTGCATAATGATAGAAACATCCGTTACAATAAATGGAATAAAACCTAGTTCCAGGAGAGACCCTGACTCAGACGGACAAACATCCGAAGGTATGCTCCTAGAATAGCTACTGAAGTAGGCACACCAGACATATTTATAGTCTGTATAAATCAGTAATCACCCGTAAATCATTCATCATATTAGACTTTTTCCTCAGGGTGGGGGGGAAGCGCGAAGGCTCCAAGGAGGAAGTTTGGAACCAGGAGTTTGAATAGATTTCCTTCACCCCCCCAAAGGATGTAGAAAGCTGCCATGACAACCTTCCACAAACATGTCAGTAAACTACATTTCCATTGCTCCGTTTTAGGCGATGGATCGGTTGAACAATCTACAACCGGACCTTATAGATTTCCTCTCAGAGCGACTCAGAGATGGATGAAATCCGTCCGCACAAGTACAATGAGGCTGTGATTTGTTGTACACCCACGAAGCTGCTTTATCACTTTAATATCAACAAATTGCGATGGACAAAGGAGGTGGTTCCCCCGCAGAGGTGTTGGAGGATGTGGTGAACAATCAAGGTTTTTATAATGAGCAATTGACATTCATACTTTTTCCAGGATTACTGTACTGTGGGTGTGGACATTACGTTTAACAGAGAGAAAAACATTTGTGGTAGATTGGTAATAAAGTCCGAGAAAGCCCGGCGCCATGAGTGTTTCCGTATTGAGGGTGAGTCAGCAGCACAGCAAGGTATGTTTCCTTTAAATCAAAGTCTGCTCCTTCATCCTTCATTCCAGATTTTCTTTTTGCTTTACCAGTCCAACAAGAAAAGAAATGAAAAGTTTCAAGTTTTTCTGGTTGAAACTGGCTTTCTGTGACGGCTGAGGGGGCCTCTCTGCTTTCCTGCTCCCAGTGTGGAGCATAGAGGCTGCCGACCGGCTCCTGGCTCTGGGTGTCCACCTCATCCTGTTGGTAGTGAGCAGGAAAAGAGCACAATAACCTGGAATACAACTGAGCGAGCTCAGCATTATGCAAACACCTTTGTACTCTTCTGTTTCCTCTCATCCACTGACCTGTTCCTGGAGAGACATTTCATAGCGGCGCCATAATCACTTTGTGTGTCTGCTGCCGACACACAACAGCCTGCCAGGCCTAAACACATATACCTACAACCTTACGATAATGATTGTTCGATAAAGTTGTATTCATTTAGCTCCAGTAGTCTATTCTCTGTCTTTCTAATGGTTGCCTGCAACACTTCCCGTTTGTCTGTGTGGATTATCGACGTTTCATCCAATTTGGCGTCAGTCTCCATGAGCTCTGATCCACCCAGTGCCTCCACAATCAGTAGAGCAGCTTATGTTGAATGAGTAACATAGCAGTTTGTTATAAACGGCATTTCTCCTTATAAAGGTGGAGACCTAAAAGTGTAAAGATGCTTACCGGTTTTATTTTGTGTGGGCTACATGATGGAGTACTCTCTCCATGGTTACTAATATATATCATGTTACTTGCTTCTGGGATATTTTAATGTTAGTCTTACCTTGTAAAAAGTGTTTACTGCAAATCTGCGAACATGCCAAGGGCTGCCAGTTCTTACAATTGACTTGTTACTAAAACAATGCTACCGGCATCAGTTAAGAGTTCATATGTGCCTTCTCCCCTAAGGCTGAACATTTCTGATTTCCTTTAGGCTGCAGGAGTTTTCATCTTCTTTGCAGCTCTAGTCCTCAGGGCTTGGTGTTCATATGTATTCCTGGTCTAATGTCTCTGAACTAACCTCTCAACAGATCTCTGTTCCAGAAATCCTTCTTTATTGGTCTCCACAACCATGGTGGGCCACAAAAGGACATTGCTATGGTAGCCTGCTGTTCCAAGTGTCCCAGCATATTTATGGACGTTTTGTGGAAGAAAAATGGTGAACAAAGTCCACTCAAGAGTTTGGAAGAGAATATCAAGATGTGGACTGGAGTTGGATTTTGCGGCTGATGCCAAATAAAACTACCTGACCTGAACGCCACCGAAAATCTATCAGGTGCTGTCAAGGAGTATTGACAAAGTATTGACTACATACAATGTGCAGTACATGGACATACTTTTTAGTCAATCCACATTTCTAGATGAAAACTCTTTTGTTGCTCATCTGAATGTAATATTCTTGTTTTCTGAGGAACTGAAGATAAGTCTAAGCCAGAATCCTCAAAACAACAATGTAATAATTTATTGACATTGACCCATTGATGTTGGTTTTCCACATCCAGATCCGTTTGCGTCTCCATTCCTCTCTCACTGTAGCGCCACCTTCGTTCAGACGTTGAATGAAACGAGAGTCAAGGTTCCCATTTTTTCTATTGGATGCTCTTTATTTTCTATTCTAGAATCAGGGTCAGCCTGGTAAACTCACGGCAGGGTTTGCGCTTGTTCTCAGAAAACTTTTCCCAGTTTCTCAGGTTGATGACGGTCGTCCGCTGACGTGGAGACGCCCCCGCGTGCGTGTCGCACGGAGTCAAATGGCTTTCATCAGTAGAGCAGGAAAAGTCAGGCGTTTCCATCCCAGCGGGGACAGCTCACATGTGAGCACACGCCCCTGCACCCATCTCAGACCTTTTTGGTTTATCTGCCTTCCAGACTCAACCGCACCCAGAGAAACTGAGCGAGCTCCGATGGAATGAGTAACAGTGAGCGAGCAAAGTGCCCATAGGAAGTGATCATTCTCTATGTAAACACTCACAGCGACACGGAGAGACACGTGGGCCCCTTTGCAGAGAATGACACAAACATTACTAATACCTTCACTTCTAATATATTCAGATATGTACCTCAACTTGTGTCATGTAGTTTTTAAATAAAATTAATGTACTTTTTTGTATTTGTCTGAATTACACTGATAACAGGATTATTAAATCACTCATTCCAACTGTGATTGTACACCAACAAGGAGATTATTAAAAGGAAAAGCAATAGGGCAAACATTATTTACAGGGCTCTTATAAACGGGTATTTTAGTAGCCTGATCGAGTAACGTATCGATCATTCTGACGATAAATTTAGAAATGGATTGAAAAATCACCCTGTTCTGCCGTAGATACTTAAGCTGGTAAAAAATCGATACATTGTGGTAGAACCGGCCCTTTAAGAGCGTTCTTGATTTGCTCCAAAACGAAAATGAGTTTGAAACTCCTGGCATAAGGGAGCAGTGACTGATTTATAGAACTTTGCAGGTAGGTGTGGTCGGTGGGCAGGTTCTGTTTGTCGTGGGCTAAACATAATTTAACTACAGTAAGTCTCTAGGCAGGTAATTTGCCTCGAGGAATTTAAGAATCGAGGTTGTGGGATTATTCGGTGAACCGTTACAGACCTCAACATGTCTAAAGATGGAGCGCTGCTCGGCTTACATGTAGAAGTTATCTACAGCAGCAATATCTACAACAACAACAACAAAAAGCTTTGTAGAGAGAAGGAAACAAGGGACAAATTATATTTGAAAATCATCATAATAAAAAAGGTGCTTACTGTGTTCAACTCCGGTTCATTCCCTGAGTTAATTTGAGTCTGTTGACGTTCATGGGACATCAGTTTACAGCAAACGCTGTAAACTCTAATCCACTCCAGTACAAATCACAAATGATCAAATGAATTCCAGAACAACCCAATTAGACTCAGACCCAGTTGGTGATCTAATGCTGTCCTGATCACATCAGTCCACCGTTTCAGGTTCTCCATTCAAAGAACTGCAAAGATTTTGATTGGGAAGAAAAACATAGAAAGTAAGAATATATA
>CAEGAD010088791.1:0-52106 GCA_903067055.1 Poeciliopsis paucimaculata
AAGGTATATGTATAAAATAGTAATAGTAATTTTAATCCACAGTTGAATATAAGTTGGTAGTTTGGATAACTCAAGGGGTGTAAATACTTTAGTAAACACCAGTCCAAATAGTAGACAGAAACTGATCAAACTGAAGCTATGGAGCTAACATCAAACATTTCTACCTGAGTTTAGAAGAAAGACAAAAACATCACATCCACAGATCCATCCTGTCTTTGTGCTCAGTGATTTAACTAGAGCAGCACCACTCATTGAACATGAGCAATGACAGATATATTCCTTTGAACAAGACACACCTTAATAAATAATGACTAAAAGACAATGGCTTTGCTACAATGAAGCACAAATACAACTGAAACTCATGTGACGTGCAGAGCAGCTTCTAAACTCAGCTTCATGCAAACAGCATGAAGCTGGAGCAGCAGTAGACTCCTACCTTTACGCTCTGAGCGTTTCTTCCTCCTCCTCCGGAACCGCCGGCGGATCAGGCAGCAGTGTGCAGCCACATCCAGCAGCAGAGCCATGGTTGATCTGTCTGGAAGACTGTCGACAACTTTGAACCGAACAGGGAGGAGGAGCAGAGGACTGATGTGGTAAACTGCTGTCAGATGAATGGGCTGCGATATCTCTCCACCTCCTTCCTCCGCCTGCCTCACTAATTCTTCCTAACCCACACATGGATCAAACGTTGCTGCTAACAACTCTAGTCACCTGTAGATTAGCTCCACTCCACCTTCTTTTATTTTAGGGTTCAGAACATTTAATTTTCTCCTTATCTCCGATTTGTTTTGCTCCACTTGAGATTGAAATTTTGATGTAACCTCATGCAGTGCCTTCCTAAAGTATTCACATCCAATGAATGTTTTGACATTTTGTCCCTTTTCACAATGTGGCCCAACAACACAAAGTAGAGCATCATTGTGAACTAGAGGGATGAAGATAAATGTGTTGGGATTTTTATTTACTGTTTAAAACAAGAGAACATTCTAACCAAATGAAACAGGTCTGATCCAATTTCTAAAACAGATGAAAAGGAAAAACTGGGACAAAGCTATATATATATGAAGATATCTAACAGACATGAGAAGGAAAATTAAACATGAGATAAGAGGATGAATGATATAGCCTGCAGTGGATTATAGCTAAAATATTGAAGGTTAAAACCAAAGTGAATGTCAATATAGTCTACAGCTGCTCATCCTTATAGGCCGAAATGGCTGAACTAAATCACCGTGTTCAAAAGTATTTGTTTGGGGGGGGATGGGAGGAGCTCATAATATTCAATCAATTCATAATAAATGTCTCAAATCATGTTAAAAATTAAAAAAATATCCAATTTATGTAGTGTATTCAAAAAAAAAAATAAGGCTTAAAAGTACAGTCACATTAAAATATTAGAATATGCATTCTAATTATATTTTTATTCTGATTTCATCAGAATAAAAGTACCTTTTATTTCACTAAAGCCTTGAATTTTATTTCTGTTCATATATACGTCTGAGTGGAAATAATCTAGATCACATTTTACTTTGACAGTGAACTGAATTACTGAAATAAAAGACTTCAAAAAGGTCTTAATTTATTATACATGTATTGATCCAAGTCATAACTGCACCATTCGCTTCCATTGTGTCATTGACTTTGCAGCAATCCCTCATATTAGGTCATACAGCAACAGTTGAGAGGACAAGAGTCCATTTTAACAGGAAGAAACATCAAGCAGAAGCAGATCTTACATTAAAGAAAAGTTCAGTCACAGAAGCAGTGAGTCTAGTGGCTCCTGAAGCTCCTTTAAATTTATAGCACCAGCATCCCATTTTCAAAATAAATCTAGCTGTGAACTTTAAAAGTTATCAATAAATCGTTACATTTTCATAGAGCTTGTTCGGCAAAAACTGTTTTCATGGGGGATCAATCTAACCCATTAACCCACCGGACAACATACTTTTAAATAAGAAGCTATAAATACGGCTGGTAAAATAAGAATTAAACACATCTTTTATCTCTGCTTAAATATTTTTAGTGGGGCCATTCAGATTGAATTTACCAGCCCAATAAATCTGCACAAAGAGTAGGTAGACTAGTCTACAAATAAAGTTATGAATAAAAAATATAAAAAACAGATTATAAGTTTGATGAACCTTATTCAATACTTGAGACAAAAGATTATTTTTGTAATGAACTTTAAGATTCTCTTGTACAGAGAAAACAGTTAGTCTATTGCAGATTTGTGATTTTGGAAAAGTCCAGACCTAAAATGACCAGATCTGTGGGAAGAGCTAAAAACTGAGATTAACATCTGTTCTCCAAACAATCTCACTGACTGAGAACAATTGTCCAAAATTTAAGTCTATAGATGCTCAAAACGTGTAGAGACAAACCCCACATAGCTGCAGCTGGAGCTACAGCAAAATGTGCTTCCACAAAGCATTGAATCAGGCTGGCTAAATAAAAATGCATGCCACACCATTCAGGGGGGTTTTCCCCACAAAAACCTTGCAAACCATTGAAGTTTGTTTGTTTAAAGTTGAAAACGTCAGACAGCAGCCTCCTGCGGTGTCACACTTGAATACAGTAGTATAACTGGAGAAATTGCTCCACCTGCTGTTGACTTCAACAAGTCCCAACTCTAAACTGAAATCAGTTTGTGCAGATTTACTGAGTTTGTAGATGAATTTCTGTACTTACTGTAAATACTGACACTGCTGCTCTGATAAGATTATTAGGACCTTTGATATGTTTCTTTTTTTTTCGCCACAAAAATCCTACTTTGTTAATACTGCATTATTGTTCCATTCTTCCACATAACAAGCCGTTTGATATTCTACGAATTTTGATTTGACAGGATTTGTCTGTGTCAGTTGTAAGGTTTGGTGGAGGGAGGACTACCATGGGAGAATGTCCTTCAGCAGTTGGTCACTCTGCTGGTTCCAGTGAAAGCAACTCTTACTCATTCTATCATACAAAAATATTTTAGACAGTTTTATTATCCAACCTTTGTTGGAACAGTTTGGAGATAATCTTTTCCTGTTCCAACATAACTGAGCACCAGTCCACAAATAAATGGATCAGCATGGTTGGTGTGTAGGAATTTGTTCTGCACAGATTCCTGAACTCAACCTTATAGAATTACAGTAGAGACTGTGAACTATGCCTTCTTGTCCAACATCAGCGCCTGACCTCACATATACACTTCTGGAAACATGGTCAAAATGTCTATACAGACACCCCTAAATCTGTATGTTCCTGAAGTTGCGATAGCTGGGCAGGATGTGCATGTTTTCTATTTAACCCTGTGGATTAGGAATGGGATGCCACACAACTTCACACTGCATGTGTGAAGGGAATTAACCTAATGCTTTTACTTATAAAGCATGCACTTCAGTACAACTGATTCATTCATCAATATATTGATCTTTTAATCAGATCAATATGTTTCATCTGACAAGAAGCAATATTAATGTTTTGGAGCTGCCCAATAAATGTTCAGAAATGAATCTTAGAGAACAGATTCATTTCTAAAATAAATAAATAAATGTCTCCTTTTACATTCCTTTATCATGTTCTGATGGGAGGCTGTTCTTAATCCACAAAATGTCATCCAAGTCTTACAGCCAACAAACATCTTGCTGGCTATACATAAAGCTAGAAGGCTCTAAGATATTCAGGGATTCAAAGTGTTCAGGGAACAACTGCTTCTTCGTTTTTGTCCTCTGGCTGACAGATGTTTTGAGTTCTCTTCATAAAGATGCATCAGTGTCTTGTCCTTCAGAGTTTTCTCTACATGCTGGGAGCGTTTATCTGGACAGCGGCTCCTCTGAACGAGTCCCCAGAGAACTCTTGAATGAAATCATTTTGTTGTTGTCTCTTCCCGCATTAGAAAACCTCTGTCTTGATGGAAGCAGTGGGGTCAAAGTGTGTGTGTGTCACACTTACCTCACACAATACATACTAATACGAGAGCACAGCGGGAAAGGGGGTTAAGGAACATGTAGCAACAGAAACTAAGTTCACCCCCAAAAAAGTCTTGGTATTCTAAGTCTAATTTGGTAGTTTGCATTTAACTCGTCCTTTTGTTAATCTACAAATATTATTTTCTCCTTCCAGGTGATGTACTTTCATAGAAATCTGATTTATTAGTGATAATGCTCATTTTGGCCATTGTTACATCTTAAGTAACTGTATATTATGCTGCCAAAGCAATGGCAGTAAACCAGTGGGATATTTGTTCCACTGGTTCGGCTTCTGTTCTCCAGTCATTAGGGTTCTGAGGCCGTGGAATCGAGCGGACAGGCAATGAAAGGTACGGCTGTCCACCTGCTGCTTTCACTACGTTTTTCCATTTTTCTTATTATATGTTCTTCTCTGCTGAAACTCATACTGCAGCTTATTACAACTTTTATCAGGACTCATACCCCTACTCAGTCACACAGATTCAGGTATGTGCACCTGCAGGTATGCAGGTGCAGGTGCAGGTATGTGCAATGTATGGTAGAAAATAATTGTTTATGGTTATAACTCGAAATTGGCATGTCCCACGCCAATTGATATGGGCAAAACAAAACAAAATTGATATGGGTAAAGTTTCCTAGAAAGATTCTTCAACAGATGAGCCCCTGTGCAAATTTTTTTTTTTCTTCAGCAAAGAGCCATGAAGAGTGCATTAGTACCAATATCGCCCCCTGAGTTCAACTCAGAGCCCAATAAAACTTGGCACAATATAACCTAAAAAAGAAACAAAAAAAAGGTTATTGCAGCGGATTTTAGATTTTTTTTCTTTCTTTTTTTTTCCCAATTATGACATAATAGTTAATCAAACACTGCTCTGAATCGGAAGGCTGCAGATTCCAATCTAGGTTGAAACACATATTAAAGCCCAGGTCAAGTGGTTGGTGGGGTGGTGGATGGGGAGACCTGCTGGGTCGGGCGAGGAACACATTATAACTGCTTGCAGTTCTAGTTTTACCTGTTTTTAACACAAATTGAATTTTCTTATATACATCAGTTGGTAATAAATTTGAGCTCCCAGTAGTGAAAAGATGAAGGCAAACTGTGTCAAGTGGCCTGAACAGGCAAAGAAAAACATCTTCAGTCAATCTGGACCTTGTTTTAAGAAACCAGTAAAACCAGGAGCAGCATGGAGAAGCGATGCTTCTGCAGCTCAGGACTCTTTGCTGAAATCCCAGCAGGAAGCAGCACTGAGCACCAGTGAGGACATCAGAAGGACATGAGGAAGAAATCCCAGAGAGAAATGATGATAACCTGACTGCTGTTCATGAGTTGCTCTTTGGGTTTCATAAAGCAGCAGAGAGACATAAATCCTGCTTCTGGAAGCATGGAAAGTGATTAGAGTAATAAAACATGAAGAAACAGGAAAAATGCTGACTGAACAAAGGACTGCAAAAATATTCCAGCCAGTGTCTCAGAAATGGCAAAAGCAATATTGATAAACAGCAGCAGAAGCTGTGGTAAAACGCAGAGGAGTGGAGTCGGGCCTTTTCAACGGTTATTGGAAAGGCTTGGAGCGACCTGACTTAGCATTTGTTTTTAATTCAATAATGAAATCAAAACTTGTCTACTTATTTTAAAAATGCCGCTTTATGATTTGTGCAGCACTCAGTTTGGAAAGATTTTGAACTAAAGTGCTTTATAACAATAACCAATAGTAGTAGTTCAAAGAGTTTTTTATAAATCTCAATTTAAACCTCAAACTTACAAAATAAAAATATGTATAAACTGCCAGGACATTTTATCTAGATTGTTGGAAAAAATAATGAATAAAACAAATAATCTATAAATAAATCCTTAGCTACCATCTTGTAATCAATTTTTTTAACAGGTTGCAAATCGCAGATATTTCGGCTTCCTCTGCTGCATTTTTATTTTTGTCAAATATTTTAAAGTAACTTTTCAACCCTTGTTGCAGAAAATTTCCTGCAACAAAAAAACCATCTCATGTAGCGTGCAAATAATCCTCAAGTACCGAACTGCTAAACAGGGGTCAACTGTAACTAATCCTGACATATACATAAATTCCACCTTCACAATAATTACTGTAATGTTTTATGCTCCATCACCTGGAAGTCACTTATATTTTTACATTTGAACAAAAAGAAAAAAAGATACACATATTCCAACAAACTTACTGACTTATTTGTTCTGTTTAAAACCTTCAAAATTATCATTTAACAAGTATAGCAATTTCATTTGGAGTATTTCACAGCAACGTGATACTTGCAAGAAAAATGCTCACATTCCATAAATATAAATTTTAGTCATTTATATTTATGTCCAGCAAAAGCAATTACTTCTTTGATCTGATTTGCTTATATTTTTCATTTTTAGTTTGGATCTGATTTGAGATTCATATTTGTCAACAACATTGAAAAACACATGAAATAACATTAGAAACTAAAAGTTAATCTGTGTACCAGTGTTTTATAAAATATAACTCGTTCACCATCCGATCCAGAAGAAACATTTTTTATGTGAGAATAAATCTTCTTTAATGGAGTAATTTTGCCCCAAAAATATCCCACCGTGACGAATTGTAGTCAATTAAATTTAGTCAGCGGAGGTGTAAGATTTAGTCGAGTTGATCAGAACTACGATGACTTGAAGTGACTAAAGTTAAAATATTCTGTAGAAATTATCCTTCACATAGCAAAGCAGAAAACCTAACACAAAGTGCTTCCTGTTTCCCCCGCAACAGAACTCACATCTGATTTTCCTTTTCATTTTCTTTCTCTACACAGAACCCTAATCTAGCTCTACATTCAATTCTATCAACTCAGTCGTTCCAACGTCTTGCAAAACTTCAGACCTAAAGATTGAAGAATGTCAAAGCGAGCTTTATGGTGTTCTTTGACGAATGTTTCTGCAAATTACTGTGCAGAATGAGGGAAAAAACAACTAAAAACCAAAAAAATATTCTTGACATTTCAAATGATCTCCTTCGACTCACCCCAATTACACAAACATACTTCTGTTATGAACACATATGCAGGTCATGTGACCTTTGTTTGTCTTGCTGTCTATAAAGAGGTTTTAATGTTTAATGTTACTTAAAACTTGCTTTAACTCAAAATGTTCGGCAAAAAAGCATTCAAATATATATACAGCTTGACATTGGAAAATATGTGTAAAAGTAAGGCCAGGTTGGATCTTCATCGGTCTGGTTATCAGAAATCCAAAATGTTATTTTGTCTAAAAAAAAAATCCTTTTACACAATGTTTATAATTGCTTTCACTTTTAACCTTTTTGCCAGACAGAATTTGGAATTTTTGCTTCAGTGTTTGAAATTATCATTACACGGTCATAGACACACATTCACACTGCACAACATCCAGATATCGAAACGTGAGGCTTTTGGAGAAAAGATGCATAAATGCTCATTGAGAACTTTTTAACAATTATATGGCCATAACACTGAAATAAATCCAGACTCCTTCCTGGATAAGATTGAGCATGATGCTCCTCTTTAATAAAATCATCACTTTTTTTTATTAGGCTGAAAACAAATGATCAACCATGAAATGACTATTTTTAACTGTCTGAACTGAAGTGTTTAAAGTGAAGTTTTCTATTGCAACTTCCTCAACTTGGCCTGCTGCATCTCCATTCCATAAAGATTAAATTGTCAAAACAGGGAATAAAATCTTAACATAACAAAATATTAATTAAATAAATATGACAAAACTAAATCTGTTAATGACATAAGTTCTTGTTACTTTATTTGTGTAAATATTTTTATTTCTGTATATATATTCATTTATATTACTGTACCTTCTTGCTGACACAAAATTACAGAACCAACTTTTCCTTATCATTTTTATTATTTTCAAAACATGTACTCAGATGAAATTGTGTTGTTTAGGGACCTTTCTTTTACATTTTAAGATTAGGGTGATGGTAAGAAGGCTTTCCAGCCTTACAAATTTCCAACTCATTAGCAAACATAAATTATGAAAATTATTGGAAGAGATTAAATGTTTCTATACCAATAAAACTTATTCTGATTATTTAGAAGGTTGACAGTCACTTTAAACATGACATGTTTTAATAATAACAGATAAATATATGTTTATCTGTTTTATTATCTTGAAGAGACAAAGGCCTCACAGACACTTTCTGGTTAAATGAAAGTAGACGAATTTAGTTTTAATTATTACTTATGCTTTTTATAATAATTGTGTTGTAGTTTCCCTTTTGTGTATTTACTGTTTGCATTTATTGACTAAATTTGTGCAGTTAGTTTTAATTTTGTTTGCATAACTTTTGTTTGTTTTTAGCAAACCTTTGACAGCCTTTAGACTAATTCTGACACATTTACAAAAATGTTAATTAATGTGGATTTTCTCTACCAACTAATTTAAATTCAATTAAAATCCTATATCTGATGAGAATATGAATCATTTTTAGCTTAACTGTATATTAGGTGACTTTTCAATGTTTATCTCTAAGATTTACATCTGATACACTGACACAAATTTCCCCCTCCCAAAAAATGATTTATATATGGAAATTATTGAACAAAACAATACATAACCCATCCTGATGAGCTGCCCTGAATCATCCAATGTTAAAAGTTAATCTGTAAATAGTTCTCATGTGCAGATTGGAGTCATTTTGGTTCTAAACATCTGTTCAAAAGGATTTATTAGAAATGAACAAATCAGTACCTTCTTTTATCAGTTCACTATCAGCATATTTTCTTTTCATAGTTGCCGCTTTTAATCATATATTAATTGGAAAATTGTTTGTAATTATACCTGCTGTGTGGTTGTTATGACAATCCCACTGCTCTGGTTCACTTTGTTTTTCTTTCCTTTTTAAAGTAATTTTAATACACAAATTTAGCTACAAAATACCATGGGTCTGCCTAAATGTACAATATATGATGGTTATGATCGTGTTTTCTTCTTGTCAAGTCACAGTTCTTCACCGTCTACATTTAATTTGATCTTTATTTAAAACAACACCTACTAAAACCGTCACATAAGCCACTTTTTTTTTTATCAATCTTTCTGATGTTTTTATACAAATGTCACCAGTCATTATGCTGTAACGCTGCAACAGTGGGAGTCTAATAAGGTAGTGAGTTTAATTGTTGCTCTGCTGCGCTCAGCTTTTTAATAGACCTGCTGAATTATTTCCAATTTGCCTCTTTTTTAAGCAAGGAAAAAATGTGGGTCAGTTTAGATTAATCTAATCAAATCACTCAACTAAGCTAGTTACATTAAAAATCTTTTATGGAAATGACTTGTAATAAATTCACTGAAGTGTTTATTTATCTTCAGGAATGCAATAAAATTGATCCCAGTTTTTCATGGTTAAGTCCAACAGGTTTGTTTTATCGACGCAGTAACTGAATGGTTCAGTAAATACTGCTGCTCTCTCTGTGGTGGATCAACGCAGAATATAGTTCTTTTAGATTCATCTGAACATGAAGTAGAACCCACACTGAGCTGTGGGTTCTAATCCAGTTCAAATCCAGAACATTGTTCAGGCTTAATTTTCACATATGTGAGTCTGACTGCACAATCTGGACAATTAGTCTTCAGAACCAGAACCACTACTGGAGGGGAGCCATGCTCTGGTACTTACTGTGTGCAGGAGGTTCCAGACGCTCTGTAGATCCCAACAGCGGCTGGTTCATTCTCTTTCCTCCAGGACCTGCCTGTCTTATCTGAGAGGACTGGAGAGGAGGAGACAGGTTGAGAAGAAAAGGGGTGGGAGGATAAAGTAGCAGTGTGTCTCATTAGACAGCAGCTTATTTGTAGGACGAAACGCAGCTGGCTGCACCAAAGGTCTAACATTGAGCCATTTGAAAGTGTTGAATCCATAGCTGTTCTGTAAAACTGCCCACTATCATTTTCTCAAAACGCCACATAGATATATTTCCTCTCCCAGGGAAGAGGAGAGGAGATATTTCTAAAAGCTGCAGAAATGGGAATTACAAAAATAAATTTGCTTAATGGAAACATATCAATTTCAAAAAAAGGTTTTTTGATTAAAAAAAATAAATAAATATTTGCACAAGAACGCAGTGGTTCTTTGGTTGTAACAAAATATGATCAACTGGAGGTTGAGTATGAACAACCAGATGATACCACCAGCAGAAAGGAGGAAGATGTTTTCTCATTCCTAATCACATGAACTTATTCACGCATGATTTAATTGTGTCTCTTATTTAGTAGAAACACAGCAATTGCAAAATTGTGTTTTTCTTTTTCGATTAGCGGGAAATTGAGAAAGTTTTGCACACGTTTGCAATAGAAATATCATGATGTTGTGGTGGAGTAAGACCTAAATGTAGGAGCAGCAGAGGCATGAATACCTAAAAAAAGAAAAACACATACACACACGTTTCCATGGCTACCTTTGTGGAAACTTTCCATTGACTTCCATTCATTTCTACAGCCTAAACCTAACCCTTATCCTAACCCTAACCACAATTTTAATCTTAAATTTGACCCCTGGCCCAAAAACAGCATTTCCCCTTGTGGGGACCAGGCTTCGGTCCCCACGAGGAGCAGTGGGCTCCCACAACGTAGTCAGTATGTGTCAGGACAATGGTCCCCACAAGGTATTACAAACAAACACAAACACACACACACTCAAAGTCAGAGCAGAACAAAAACAGGAATCCAGAGTAGAAAGACAGCAAATTTTTACATGGAAGTAAGAGGAAAATAGTGGGAGGATCCAGCAAAGCGAGAGTGAATAAATGACATATAATGGGGAGCTTGATTTACAGAACAAGGAGCAGATGGCTCATTGGAAATGGGCTGCGGGTGTGAGGGGAGAGAATGGCAAAAATATTTACAAATAAACATTTGTTAAATTCATTTATGAAATGAATTTAACAAATAACTAGACATAGGGAAGGAATGAACATATTCTAAAAAAAGCTAAGAACTGAACTAAGATAAAACAGAATAAGGCTGATCAAATTGTAACTAGGGCTGCACCGATTGCAGTTTTCTGGCCAATCACCGATCTTTTAAAAAGCTTAACCTTCCAATTCTGATTTTGGGTGACACCATTTTTTTTTTTTTTTTACTGAAATGTTGCTCAATGAAGCAAGAAAATTGTTGAGTTGGCAACTGTGGGGCCACTATTGCTAATTATGTTAAAATCTAATGAACATCATCACCTTACTTTTTATCTTTCATCAACAGGGTAAGCTGCCTACTTCTCTATTTAGACTATAGTAGGTAGATTAACACTACTTCACATGGCTTCTTCTCGTTTGGCTTTCTGTATGATGTAGGCTTATTAAAGCCGGAGCCAAATTTGCAGTTGAGTTCAGGTCATAAATCTAAACTGTAATTTTTCAGGAGCACAACCCCAACATACTTCAGTTTCAGTGGAAATGACTCAAGTCAGGCCCTCATCAATGAGCTACTCCTTTATTTACTTGTTTACTCTTAAAGCCCGTCCCACCACCACCACCATCATCATCATTCTTTGAGTAAGGTGTTGATCATCTCTTCAGCTTCATTCAGCATAGCTGCATCACATCTTACACAAATTAGTTAAAAAGAAAAGACATGTTCATCAGTTTATTGCCATGATTGTGTGTGTTTTCCAAACTTCAGTGGACTTTATGTGAAAACAGACAGCAGGGAGAAAGTTGTGGAGTTGCTTAAAGGCAGTGTTTCCCAAGCATGGTCCTCAAGTCACATTGCCCTGCATGTTTTAGATAGCTCCCTGCTTTAATACTCCTGATTCAGGTGATCGCAGTTCAGCAAATTCCTGAAATCAGTTGGGCTGAAGAAAAGAAACACCTAATAAATGCAGGGCAGTGAGCTGGCTTAGGATACAGTCACCACTCAACATAAACCCCAGTAAAATCTGTTGTTGAAGCTTCCAATCATACCAAAATGATAAAATAACAACATAGTCAGATGTTAGCAAGCTGAAAGTTCAGAAATTCAATGTTTGGTTTTGCAAAGCTCTAATGACTTTATTTGAGCCTCTGCTCTTCCCGTAGCATCCATTATTAATGAGCACTAATGGTCCACATGAGCCCTGAAGCTCTTATTGATTAGGTTTGTCTTACCTCTGATCTAACCACAGCTTACCACCCAGACAATGCTCAGGGTCTTAGAACTTCCAGCTGTGAAGAAGTTCAACATGACATTTCCAGAGGAACCAATTGAGATGCTGAACATCGACAAAGCCATCATCGTCCACTCCAATAACATGGAAAACTGTTATTTGTGAACAAGAAAAGAACAAGAAGACCCTCTAAAGATGTTCGAGAGAGACAAGCAGAAGTGGACGCTTACTGGAAGGTCATTTTTGAAAAATACTCAAAGTCACAATGGAAAGCAGAAGGCTACAGTCATCAGGTGGTCCAGTCTGAGCATACATCTGCTACTAACTGGGGCCCTGCTCTTCCTCATGCCTCATCCTCTTCTTTAGCTGCTCTCCAATGTCCAGCAGTGGGTTCTGTTTGCCAGAGAGTATCCTGACTGCGTCACTGAAGCGGCTGCTCTCGGTTTCCCTGTGGAAGCAGAGAACAGGGTTGACCCTCGGTAACCTGACCCTTTGTCCCTAAACCAGTGTTTAACAAACGTTTTCAGGCTGAAGATCACTCTACCCATTTAACAAACACCCATGGACCACCTAACTTGAAATTGCCCCTACAATAACACATCATCTTAATATATACAACCTGAAGTTAAAATATTAGCCTCTTAACTGACATATTGTTGTCTTCTTTGTTTGTCTTAATGACAAGGGTGATGCTATTTTGTAAATGTGTCTGGTCAAAACAGAACCATGAGTGAGTCTACTCCGGGCGTTTTGAGTTATTTACAGATTCTGAAAGAGGAGATTCTAAGTTTCCCAATGATGAAAAACTCATAAAAATCAAAAAGGAAGTTATTTATTACAAGTGCTGTGTGCAGCACTAAATGTTTAGAGTCATTTGTAAATTAGAAGCATCACAAAAAAAAGACATAAGTTACTATGGCAGAAAACAAATATTTTCTTTTAGCCCTAAGAAAGCTCAATTTGAATAATTGTTTTATTTGAGATGTTCAGATGTAGTTAGTCAGCATGGCACGCAGTGCTGCTCACTGCCTCGTCACTGTCATATCGCACTCAGCACAGCGGCAGCAGAGCAGCTCCAGGTCAAGGTCAGACCTGGCCACAGTCTAGATCTTTTCTAAAAACAAACGTTCCGCCACTCACCCGCAAAAAGAAACTGAAAAATATTTCTGCAGACATAAATTCTTCCAATCATGCAAGCAGTCTGGGTTTTGTTTTCTTTCCACTGGTATACTTAGCTTTTCTTCTGAGTGAATTTAAGCCACTTATTCATTATTATTTTTAAACACAATCCTCAGGTAAGCTAACTGTACACACTTTCAGCTCATGTTACAGCAAATGCAAAACCTTGCGGATCACTGGGGGCTACCACAGTTTGAGAAAGACTGCCATCATCGAATGGACAAGCGATGCTTACAGCAGTTTACGCTTCTGGGACTGCTTCATCTGGCTGAAATCCGTCGGCTCAGGCCTCTTCACGGGCCTGAAATAGAAGGACAAAAACATGTTACAGTGACACATCTCACAACCTTCTCTTTGATTTAGCAGTGTCTGAAGAGAAGTTTAGACACACAGTCCATTTTTCTTCTGATGAACCTTCCTGCTCTTTCTTGGACCTGTCGTTAAGAGCTGAACAGACTAAGCTCTGAGCTGTAACTCACGTTTTGTTCTTCCTCGTCTTACGACGGGATCCCAAGGCAGCAGGGGGCCTAATGAGCTGGCAGAGCTCCGGCAGGGCGTCCACCAGCGGCCTGAGGTCTCCCACCACAGGGGTGGCCCGCCGCCGGGCCTCCGCCGCCTGCTTCTCCTTGGTCTGCCTGATGAAGCTGATCTCTGTGATAACAGAAACAGAACAATGACAATAATAAAATCAAGCTAGCATGTTTATCCAAAACATCAGAAATCAGTAGACCCTAAAACTGATCCAAACAGCAGTTTTATGTTTATTTCATAACTAGTTACTGTACCATCTTTTCATGGTGAGCAAAAAGTCAGTTCAGTAAAGTCAGTTGACTTGATCCTGAACTATTATCCTTAAAATGATTAAAACATGAATCCATAATGTCTTCTACTTTTTAAATGGATTCTGGAGGGTTTCTTCTTTGAAGAATTGAAAAACACACAGCTATGAGAAAGTGCATTAGCATTTTACTCCTTGAAAGAAAAGCTCCACAAGAAGAATCTCAAGGTTCTGGAGTGACCCAGCCAGTCTCACACCTGAACACAACAGAAAATCTTTGAAGGAAGTTGAGCTTTCATGTAGTGTATCCACAGAACTACAGGAAACAATTGTAAACAGAGGTTCCTGTCAGGGCTGAGTGATATGTCTTAAAGATAAAATCTCTGATTTTTTTTTTTTTTTTTTTCAAACCAAATCTTATTTTTGGTTTTAATTTTTTCTCCCTTTCCTTCCTTAGAAACAAATGACAGAAAAGATTTTCACAAACTCTTTTCATTTCAATCATTTCTTGTGGGAACAGACTAAAAACAGACTGGAAAGCAAACATCTTTACAGCTTGTTATTTAGTAAAGCTGCAAAGGCTGATGTTACACTTACTGAACTACGGAAATTTTTTGAAAATCTACAGGTTTTCCAAAAATCGAATTCTTAAACCACATATTTTATTAGTTGATGAAACTGATTCACTGCCCAGCCCTAGTTACTGTACTAAATATTAAGTTTTATTTTTCTACTACATCAAAAACTTTTTTCATGCAAGATGATGATAATTATTCAAAAGTCATACTATGATTAGAATTGTTTTGGGTCGTCTCTCACAGTTGAGGCTTACAGACCTCACCATTCTTTGTAAGTGGTGAAACTTGAAAACCAGAGCTAAACAAAATATTTATTTTCCCAACTATATAACCAATAATAAGAGTGCAATATGTTTGAATTACTAGAAAATTTATAAATATTTCAGGTCAACCACAATAAAACTGTTAGGTTTTCTTTTGTTCTATCATATATTCATTCTTTGTAGACAGAGGAAATCTGTCCTTCTAATTTCTTCCCTAATTCTGGAAAAGTGTCCTCTGTGTAGCTGGGCTCGGATTTCAGCAGGTCTGAGGCAGCAGCCATTAGCACCTAATTATACGCGTGAAGAAGCTGAGGGTTGTGTTACTGAGGAATTGATTGGCTCAGCAGAAGGCTTTGGTTACAGGCTTCATGTCAATTACTGGAGATGATGGCCGCAGAGTTTGAGAGCAGCAATAATTACATTGAGACAGAATAACGGTCCTGAATCCAAAACACACTCATACAGTCAGCATGTGTCACATTTATAGATGGATTCTAAAGAGGAAAACACAGTTAGCACTAACAGTGCTAATTTTTAAGTTAAGAAAAACTCTTCAGATAACCACTAAACGGCTCAGCGACCCCGAGCTGAGCCGTTAGCATGTGTTCTCCTGACACATGCAGATTAGATCTGTGGTCATACTGCAAAGTTTTGATAAATTCATTTTTCTGGAGTTTTTGAACATTAGAATAGACAATTTTCAAATGTCATTTACTGCATCCGATTTGGACCCAGAGTGAATCAGGTCCTAGGCAGAAAGGCCAATCCGAGAGGAAGAAGCCAATACTCAAACAGCAACATAAAAATTTGATTACAGTTTGCACTGAAAGATCATTTAAAGGGCAAATAATGTGGAAACCTTAGAATTTAAAGAAAGTCATCATTATTCTGGCATTAGTAAAATAAAACATAGAATGGTAGTTAAAACAGGAACATGTTTTGCTTGATTTCAATCTTAAAAAGTTTGTGTAAATATCTGCTTTCAGCTGAATGTGGAGAAATCAAGTTTTATGAATGAAGGCAGACATTAAAGCATGTGTGCCTTCAGTGAAGAACAGCAGGTCCTCAGTGGTGGAAACATGTTCTTCAGGTGCTGATGAACTTACTGCTGAGCCATCTTTCTCTTCTTTCCTTCATCTTCTCTTTCTTTGTCTTGAGTTTTTTCTCCACTGGTTCTGTGGAAACACAATCACAGTTACATGTTGCACATATAAAACCCGGTTGAACAGGAGAGGTTTCTAGGGGCAGAGAATGGAGCTGACCTGCACTCAATTATCTAGAAAAGAAGGTTCAAAGTGTGGCACGGGGGCCATTTGGAGGCCTGTAGATCATCTTGTTTGGGCCACACACTGCAGGTACATATTGACCTGCTGTAGTGATGAATTAAAACTTTTCATCTACTGTTTTAATCATACTTTTTCTTTCAATTTCAATTAAAAGTAAACAAGGACTACAAACATTCAGCAACTTTCACTCAATTCAGAAAAGAGACGATTAACTCAAAAACTGCCGGTGATCCCTCTCTAGATGAACAATAATGTAAATATAGCATTTCATATTGCCCATTGTTGATTTTTTTAACAAAAACTATTTCACCAAAAAAAAAAAAAAAAAATCCCAGTGTTCTGTTAAGTAATAATTGAGGTGGATAAAATAAAAAAGTAGTGTTAGGAAAAGCTTAGCAGATTGAGGCTAAAATCATTACAGTAGTTAAGTCCTCTGCACATGCTGGGTTTTTATCTGCCACCACAGAACCAAACAACACAAGTGTTTGCAGTCAGAACAGGCAAAGATAAGCATCTGATGCTGACTACAGAAACTGGGATAGATAGGAGAGGGGTGGGGGGATTTACCACCACTCTGCTCCCATGAGGAGGGTCAGCTTTCTACTGTTAGATGAAATGGATATCTGCTGTGATTCTGGCTGAATGGACACAAGGCGACCCTCCAAAACACACACCTTGAATTGTTTCAATGGACAAAAATGACACAAATTAAAGATGTATTAAAGTCTTTAATCTGCTTATGTGCTTCATGTCTGGGCCATTTGTTTAGTTAGCCATTTAGAGGAAAGACGACGAGGACCACCTAAAATCAGATGAACTTGTTTTAAAAGCTCACCATATGGAGTCAAGTTTGGACTGGAACACTCTGCATAGATCACAGGTAAACAGATTAACACTCATTTCATTAATGAAACCAAAAACTGTGAATAAAGATATTTATTGGCTCTAGAGGTCTTTATTGACAGTCACCAAACAGAAAATATGACAAACCATATTTCGGAATTGTCGCTTCATCAACAACAAACAGAGAAATACCATCTGAAGTGTATTGAAGGTCCACTGGTTGCGAGATGTAAAGTGAGGGCTGAAATGAACTCATTTTATTTCACACTAAGTGCACACAACCAACTTGACTTGTTTGGCACCATTATGTTTAAGCATCATTTGTGTATGTTGACTCTTTAAAGCAGTGGTCTTCATCAGTAAACACCTTCATGTTTACTGTCTGTAGCTCTGGACTGCAAACAAATTCAACACACATACTTCATCTTGAGAGGTGTTTTAAAAAAGTGCAATAGACATTTTGTGATAAAACGTCTATTGCACTTGCAATAGAAAAACAAGCCACAAAGACAATAAAGACAACTGAATCCTAAAAACAAAGAACTCAATAACCTTGAACCCTACAATCCAGAAACAGAACCAAACAGTGGTTCTGTTTGGTTAAAATTAACCATTTATCTGATTGCGATGTTGAAATATGTGGAGTTAAGTTCAGACAAAGCCCTCAAATAGTCCATAGGTTCAGTGACCAGCCTGCTGGCGGCCCCTGGTGGTTTCTTCCAGTCAGAGCATTCATAGGAATTAAATATTTAAATAAACCTGGATTTTAAAATGTGTTGGCTTCTTTCGTAGATATTATAGTTGGAAAAACATCTATTAGAGCATTATCCTGTCTAAAACAATGACTGTACCCGTTTCTTACGATTCCTTCCTGAGAAGAAAATCTAAACGGTTTTCTGCTGCACCAAGCCCTGAGTATTAATGGCATAAAAATTCTGATCTTTTTTGACAGTGAGTTTGTTAAACATTTGGATAGTTAAGAAAAGTTTCTAACATCCTGACAAAACTTTGATCTAATCTCTACATTATTATATTCCAAAACTGGAACACAGACTGCCCAGCAAACTGTAAGACAATAACAACATCCGGTATTTAGACTTCTTCAATTTGGACTCACCTAACCAGATGTTGATGTTTGCTAATGTTCTTAGACAAGCTGGACTCTTTACTAAATAGGTGATTTCTGAAGATTATCAGCAGTTCTGGATTTATTTAGGGTGACCCAAGGGCTGACAGATTTATTTAGGTTTGCTGAATACAAATTCAAGTCACAGATTTCAGACTTGTATTAAGAAAAACAATGTTGAAAATGTTATAAATATGTGTAAAATCCATAGGACTATAGTTAGGCACCAATTTGTGTTGGTCTATCACATAAAATCTGTTGTGATTTGTGGTTATAAGGAGACCGTACACTATACACTATATTACCAAAAGGATTCGGTCACCTGCCACCTGCCACTACAATATGAGTTTAAGTGAAATTGTCATATTGAACCCATAGAATTCAATATGACGTTGGTCCACCTTTGAAGCTAGAACAGCTTAAACTCTTCTGGGAAGGCTCTCCACAAGGTTTAGGAGTGATTATGGGGATTTTTGACCATTCTTCCAGAAGCAAATTTTTGATGTCACATACTGAGAAGGTCTGGCTCTAAGTCTCCGCTCTAATTCATCCCAAAGCTCTATCGGGTTGAGGTCAGGACTCTGTGAAGGCCAGTCAAGTTCATCCACACCAGACTCTGCCATCATGTCTTTATGGACCTTGCTTTGTGCTCTGACACACAGTCATGTTGGAAGAGGAAGTGGCCAGCTCCAAACTGTTCCCACAAAGTGGAGAGCATAAAATTGTCCAGAATATCTCGGTAAACTGAAGCATTCAGAGTTCCTTTCACTGGAACTAAGGAGCCAAGTCCAGCTCCTGGAAAACAAGCCCACACCATGAACCCTCCTCTACCAAACTTTACAATCAGACAAGTACCATTGTCCTGGCAACCGCCAAACCCAGATTCATCCATCAAATTGCCAGATGGAGAGGCCCGATTTGTCACTCCAGAGAACATGCCTCCAGTGGCAGCCTGCCATACACCACTGCATCCGACGCTTTGCATTGCACTTGGTGATGTATGGCTGGGATGCAGCTGGTCACCATGGAAACCCATTCCATGAAGCTCTCTGCGCACTGTTCCTGAGCTAATCTGAAGGTCACTTGAAGTTCAGAGGTCTGTAGAGACTGACTCTGCAGTAAGTTGGCGACCTCTTTGCACTATGAGCTTCAGCATCCGCTGACCTCAATCCGTCAGTTTAATGGCCTACCACTTTGTGGCTGAGTTGCTGTCGTTCCCAAACTCTTCCTCCTACTTAGAATACAGCTGACAGTTGACTCTGGAATATTTAGGAACAAAGAAATATCATGACTGGATTTGTTGCACAGGTGGCAGTTCCATGCTGGAATTGACCGAGCTTCTGATTTTTTCAAACATTTATTTCACAAATATTTGTAAAAGCAGTCTGCATGTGTAGGTGCCTTGGAAGTTATTAGAACACCTGATTCCCATAATTTGGATGGGTGACAACATACATTTGGCAATAGTGTACTTTCAGTAAGGTGCAGCGGCGCGTCAATCTTACCTGTGTTGCTGGGTTGGACTTGTGGGCGTTCCTCAAAGCTGAGTGTTTGGACCAGGGACTCTGCAGAGATCTTTGTGGCAGAAAATATCCCAGAAGGAAAGAAGCTCTGAGAAATAGTCTGGAAAAATGTAATGAAATCAAAACACATTATTATCATTGTAGAGAAAAGGGATTATTATGAATCTTTTGGGGCTCCATTTTCAATAATATATTTTCTTGACTAGTTTTAACCTATGTTTTCCTCTTATAAAATCTTTTAACCACCTGTACATCCGACCTTTAACAACCAACCTGGACAGTTTGATCATCAGTCCTCACTTCCACATTATATCGTCGGCACTAGTTATATCAAAAGTACATCAACCACACTTTCTGTTTATCTGTGTTTTAGAAATTTTATGGTCCACATACAGACGGAACCACAATTTTATTTTATTTTCTGAAACTACTTTATCATTTAGATATTGCTTACTTTCTACATAACAACCTTTATTGTTTTGGACATATTAGAAGTTAATGCAATAGGTCGTTAATAGATTGTATTTTCCCTTTTTCCAAACCCGGTTCTACAATTTCGGCAGAATATCACTTGATGTTTCACTAAGTTGATTTTTTTCACAATATAACATATTTGGTCTTTTCCTGGAGATGATTTTTAAATCCTGACATTCTGACAGATGATGTATGACCTGTCCTTCTCCTTGGCTCGGTTCTTTGTCCACCGGTGGCCCCGGCGGTGTGTTGTGGAGCTCTGGCGGACTTTGGGACAGCTCCGTCCCGCTGGGCTGAGTGAGGATGTGGGGACCGTGGAGCTTCACGGCCTCCTGATGGAGCTTCTGACGGACATGTTTCACCTTTCCAACCATGTTAACATCTCCAGCACCTTCAGCTTTTTCTTTTATGTCGACCAGACTACTTGGACCGGTCGTTTCTACTCTACAACGATGCGTTGAAGACCACGTGGGGTCTGACTGTCTGAACTATCGGAAGTTCATGTTTTTACATTTTAAATGTCGCGTATATACATCCTTCAGACGAACATTAGCTAAATTCGTTACTGGCGGTTTCAAAGTGAATAATACTTTTACTTAATACATGTTTAGCAACACGAGTTGGAAATGAGAAAGATACTAAAACGGTAACAGAAAGCACAGATCTTTTATTTTGACGACATTTAACGGAAGTGTGTTGAGTTCAACCTGACGCTAATTGTGCCACGGTTTGCTCCGTCGTTAGGAAACAAATTAAAAACGTTCCGCATGCCCAGCATAAAATGTTGTCACTGGGCAGAATGTGTAACACTACTACTACTACTACTAATAATAATAATAATAATAATAATAATAATAATAATAGACTTTCGAAGAATATTTTGGCTCACAAGCATGTGGAACGTTTTCCATTTATTTTTTCTGATGAGATGCCAAACGAATATTAAATTGTCTTCTTGGACCAGAAGTTCAAAGTTCTGCTAAAGACAACAAGCTGAATATAAAATGTAAACTGGAACACAAAATTTGATAGTTACAACATAGTTTGCCTCATGGACTGTGTAAGTCTTAGCTCTTTACCAGCATCATAAGATTGATGAAGCAGCTGGTATATAATGAAAGGCTGATTCAGACATTTGAATTAGCTACATAGTAGGAGAAATATGGAGAATTGTGATTTCTGCTTTAGGATTTGAAAGGATATTTACTTCTTTTTTTACATTTAATTCAGCAGCTGAAACTAACTGAGACTCAGGGTCTCACTGTCACCCAGAGCTGTTTCTGAAAGATTTCAAGCCCTGTTGCATTAACTAAGATAACAGTGACATCACCAGGGATGATAAAATTTGCAGGCCACCTTATAAAGAAAATAAACTATTCAGTGAAAGTCTTTTATTTCTTCCTGATTGTGCTCAATGAAAATATGTCCAATACAAAACAAACAAAAAAGGTTTACAGTTTGCTATAAATATCATGGTATAAATACAAAAATAAATTCACACAACTATTTATTATGTACACACACTGAACTGCGAGGAGTTCCTCACTTCAGCTTCAACTCAGACCAACGTGCTTTAAAGAGGAGGTGGAAAAAGGCTGTCCACTGAAACTGTGTGAGAACTCCATCATAATTTTCCTTCATGGGCGACATGACTGTAGGAGTCCAACTGAAGACAGGAGGAATGCAGACAGCTACGTAAAGCAAGGGAGTGAATTTCCTGACTCAAATATCTGGTGGCACATTCTCCACTACAGCACAATAAACAAGAACAGCAGAAAAGCACATTCATGCAGTCACTAACAACCCAACACACACACACACACACACGCACACACACACACACTATAAGATGGAGAGCAGCCATCCTTGCATCAGCTCTATAGAATCTCTTCTGATTTGGCATAAAATTTCAATTCACTTCAAATAAGAATATTGCGATATTTAATCTAACATTTAATCTAGTGCTTTATGAGACATATATAAATGGACTCCCATTATTAAATAAAATGTGGAAAGCTGTTCTTTGCATAAAATTCTTTCAGGTCATTCCAGATCTGTGATCCTGACATGAACGAACAAGGATGAGGGAGAAATCCTGGTTCCGTCTCTGGACAAAAGGTGGATGTGACGATAACCTAAAGAACACAATACCAAACCACAGACATTAGGTAGCAGGAGTGGAAACAGCTGTTTGTCTGACAGAAACACTTCAGTTGTTTTAAACATCCATCTTTAGGAAGAATAACTGCGTCTAATAACCCTTCAGGCGGACAGTGTTTTGTCTACTTTATTATTCTCTGTTGGAAATCCTTTTCATGTCCAAATATTGGCAAAAATGGTGAAAAAATAACATTGGAATTTTTCATACAACACATTTGATGGTAACTCCTCCTCCTTTTGTTCTTCAATTTAAGAGGAAGGATAGAACAAGGTGATTAAAAAGATTTACCTTTTTGCATGCAGCTGAGTGGGAGTGTAAATTGCCCCACAAATTCATTTTTGGATGTCTTGTCGTAGTCTTCCACCACAAAGCGGACCAGAGCCAGTTCAGGTGTGTGGATGGTGAAGCGCAGAGTATCATTCCACAGGGGATTAAATCCTGGAAAACAAATCAACTGGTGTCTTCTGCAACACATATCACTCAGCTTGTGAGGAACAAAAGTCTCATCACACAAACAGGACCTAATAAAAGTATTCACATCTTTTCTGTTTTGGCTTTTTGTTGGATTAAAAGCAAACACTTCAATGATTTTTATGTGTCCAACCAACACAAATTGGAAAGAACTTGATAAGAGATTTTCTACTATTATTTTACCAATGCAATGTGTAATTAGTTCCCTTTACAATAATACCTTGGAGTAAAATCCAACCAATTACCCTCAGTCGTCAACTACAGTAAACAGAGTCCGTGTGTGACAGACGTTCTCTATACATGAGCCACTTTCATTCCAGTTATAATTATGGACTTTGCAATGTTCTATCACATATTAAAGGTAAAACAAAAAGTGTGAAAAAGTCCATAGAATTTGAAGAACTTTGCATTTAGAGTCTAATGAAAATTGTTGTTTTTTTGTTTGTTTTGTTTTGTTTCTTACTTATTTTCCAATTAGTTTAATTTAGGAGAAGCTCCAATCAGAAAAGTTTGCTCAAGATATTCTTTTTTTCCTTTTTGTTTTTTTATAACATGTTCTTATGAAATACACAGATGTAAAGAAAATACAATGTGGTATTATTTTAACAAAAACTGAATTCTGAATTTCTAGCAGTAGGGTCATGCAAATGATACACATTGGAATATGAACAGTGCAGAGCTCCACATGTCATACCATTGTTTTCAATGTGTCTGGTTTCCTGTTTGGCCTGGTCCATCAGAACTCCATGGATCTCCACTCTGACTAGAGGATCCACTATAGAATCCTCTTTGATGTTGACTTTAGGCAACTGCTGGCCACTTATCACCTTTATGAGAGGGCAGTAAAAAATCAATGCAGGATTCTGTGCAGCCTATGAAGCCAACTCCAGAAAACAAAAATTATTTTTTCCTTTAGGTAGGTGGTACCTGAATGGTGAGGACGATGGGTTGGTAGTCATCTCGTTTCTGAGGCAGCTCTGGGTCAAACCTGTCAGCTTTGTCTCTCATGAAGGCTGGCTTCAGGACGTAGCCACAGCGGCCATTCTGACTGAACAGACCATCATTTAAATCCATCCCCTCTCCAGCTGTCTGGAAATTCAGTGCAACTGGGTGGAAAAGTGGTGAAATGTATGATGTTACTCATTCTAATTCCCAGTACATTGCACAAAGCTGATCCAGACAGGACACAAGGTGGAACTGGGCTGTCATGACCAACATTTATGAGAAATTCTTATTTGTTCCCCCAAAAATCAGTGAGTTTTGTTGTTCGTAGATATATTTACAACATATCTCTTTGGAATGATGAAGTTCCTTAATTAAAAAATTATGGTTCAAAGTACAGCAGGATGACATTGCCCACAATTATCAGGATGTAGTTTGTATTTAACATCAGACATAATATTTGTACTACAATGTTAAAAAATGTGTGGTTCATAACTATAACGATGTTCAACCTTAAATCCAGCTGTAAACTCAAACTCCAATCCTGAAACACATTTTGCAGCTGTTTTCCACAAAAATACACTACAACCCATATGAGACAAATACAAATCCCTCTGTCTAAACATTAGATCATGCAAAAGTGACAAGACCCACAAATTTATTAGCAAAAAACACACAAGAACTGAACAAAAGTAGTTGACAGACAGTATAATAGCACACAAACAACCTAAGCGTTGAAACAGTGTTCATTAACCAGTGAATGGAAGAGTAGCCATGTAAATGCACAGATTTTTTTAAATGTAAAATTAACTCATAACAATGTGGCCAGAAACCTAAGTAAACTATCCATATCTAGGACTATCATATTTCAGAGTGTGATATCTCACCCAGCACTATTTCACAGGGTTGTGTTGAGATTATACATTGAGTTAGTGAAAAGTGCTAAATGGATGTCACTTGAACTAAAATCAGGAAAGCTGCCTAATATGGATCTTAAAAGTTTTGATCCCTGAGACACTAGATTATCACGTTGGTCTTGTCCCACATTGCTTCATCATGTTGAAAGAAATTCAGTTGATTAACACCAAATCCTTGCTGGATTGTTGGCAAGCTTATACAGAGTCCTCAGGCATTTATAGAGAAACAGTCAAGTTGGTGTCGGTCTGAAAAAATTGGCTGTGACTGCAAGACAGTTTGAAAAGAGGTCAAAGGTCAGACTGCAAAGTCACTAGTCAGACTTTTCACCTTGTAGGTAAGGTCAAAGTCAACATTTTGGCTAATAAAAAGCAATTTTGGGAAACAGTGCTCTCTTTTGAGTGTGTTTTCGAGTTTTATGGTGGTTAATACTCTAATGATTCAACAGGGACTTAAAGGGATCCACTATTAGTTGTAACAATAGATTTATTTCAGAAATATTTATTTTAGATGTGAAAACAATACAGTAATACTGTAGGCTGTTAAGTTTATATTAATTTTAATAAAATATTGTCACACCAACATTACCATGTAGTGTAAACTGCAATGCATTCTAGGTAAATGACGTCTACTTAGTTCGACTGCACTAACTCCGGCCAGCCAAAACAGCAATGAGTAATGTCATTAAGCCTTTTTAAATTGAACCAGAGCACAATGAAATCGATGGAAATATAGAAATCACAAGAGGTGATGAAGATGAAGAGGACCAAACGGAGGAAGAGAAAAAAGTTGGCAGAAGGAGCTGCTGTTTGTGCCGCTGCCATCACCTTCAGCTTCAGTTCATTCTTCCATTTATTAAGCATAAATGAAAGAATGAACAGCACATACCTCTGATCGGACTGTGATCGTGTAAGTAGCTCTACATATACTCCGGTAACAGCTGTTTATGGGTCCAGTCTTCATCCAGTGTCAGGTCCCGGGTTTCACATTCAGTACCGGTGGCAATAGCTTCATTATCATTTAAAATAGTTCCCAGTGCTGCCTGTCTCTGCCGACTTTCCCATGGTAGCCAGCAACTCGAACAAAGGATTCAAAATCTTCTGGAGAAAAATGTTGAGGACATAAATGTCCTTCAGAAGTTGTGTTCAGCTCTCTCCTGCGCTTGTTTTTTTTTTTTTTTTTTATGTGAGAAATAATCCAAACTCCCCTGACTATTTCTTTTTCAAATTACAGCCAATGGTGATGCTGTAATTTGTAAATTTACTGTCCAAATTTACACTGGTTAAAAGCAATATGATAAAGACAGTTAGCCTTCTTGCGTTTACTCTGTAGATTCCAGTACGGACGCAACTGTGTCATTAACCCATCATGCATTGTACAGGTGAAAAAATGGCAACCTTCATGGGTGAAAAACATAACAAAAGATAATAATAATAAAAAACATAACTATGAGTTTTCTTCACATATCACAAACAGCTATTTTTAGGCCAACATGTTCAACTAATTGTGGGTCCCTTTAAGATCCCTTTAAAGACGAGTTCTTGTGCATACTTCACAAGACCTTGGCACAGAACCCTTGGAATAAAAGTCCTGCAGAAGATATCATCATGCAAAATTGCACTCAGTTCAACCATAAGCACATACATAGCAGGCAGAGCACATTGTGTGATTTGTGTGATCAGGACCAGTAATCCTTTGGTTGTAGTCACCTATTTGGCACCCAGCATTCCACATTTCCTGGGGATTGAAATTGGAAGAGTCAGTTCGGAACCCAGTGGGATATACCCTGGTCAGCTGCCGGGCATTATGGTGCACAAACTCTGCTCCTGGAAAAGGAAATGATCCAGTGCAATTCACAACAACACAAGAACAAAGATATTTTGTGCAGACATCAATGCTAAATCTGAAAAATGTATGACATTTATGATGGATGGATGGAACTAACCAGCCTCTCGTAGGTGCTTGCGAGCTTTGGACTCTGTGAAAGAGGCCACTTCGTAGAACTTGGAGTGGATGCGGGCATGTTTGAAGCTCCTGAAGTGGACACTCTTGCAGTATACCACACAGTCTGACAGCTCTTTAGACAAACGCTGCTTTGACTTCTATGGACAGAAACAAATGATAGAAATACAACTGTAACAGTAAATCACAGCTTACTTTTACTTTGATAGCAGAGAGAAAAAAATATGGCTTTAAATCATTGCGTTGCCCCCTTTGTGAGCAGTGGCCCCCTGTCATTGGTCTACATACCACAGTTAAAATGCCAGGGGTTTGGAATTTAATTAAATTATTTACAAACTTTCCATGTATGGAAACATTCATGTAAGAAACAAAATTGTCATTTTGTAACATTGCTAATTATTCAGTATGATTATTAATATACCTTTTGCATATTTAGATATTTTCTTAACTGGAAAAGATCTGCTTTTAATACGTTTTCATGTGAAAACGCCATCTAGTGGAAATACTTGAAAAATGATGTGAAAAGCACTACGTGACAGATCAGAAATAAAATGGATGTAAAGTAGTTAACTTGGTTCCCATACAGATTTTTGGCCTTTATATGTGGAATGCTGTGCAAGACTTAAGAATTGTTTTGATATCTGCTGAAAGATAAAAGTAAAGTTCACCTTTCATAAGGTATTTTGTTGTAAATATTTCTTTAATTCATCGACAAACACAAGAGCACATGGTGGAACAGAAACATGTCAGCTAAAATCCAAGCTAATAAACATAAACCAGAAGAAACTGAATTTCTATAGTCGCTTTGACTGAAACGTACAAGCAGCCTTTGCAGCTCATCATTCAACTCAATAAGAAGCAAATCTGGAGGGAAAATGTGAAAAACTTATGCATGTTCCTGTCATTATACAAATACTTGGTTAAACACCTTTTGATGTAGTTTTGATGTTTCAGCCTTCTTTGGCAGGAGTGTGTAAACTTCTTTGTTCTTGGCTTGGTGATATCTGTCCACTACTCCAACAAAAAACAAATCTGTCAGATTGTCAGGCATCTCTAGTCCACAACCTTCTTCAAGTGAGTTCTGCAAATTCTCTGTCATGCTTAGTTCTGAATTATGAGAAACATTGTCCTGTAAAGGTCCAGTTTGTTCAATCTAATGTGAATATTTATGTCACAAAGCCATCCTGTCTGATGTCCCAACTTTGAAGTTTAATGGCTCTCACAGCATGAGGTTTCTCTATGATACCCATGATCTAGCTGTGCATTAACATCACCTGACTGTTATTTCAGTCCAATCACATGATAGCGTGAACCCTTGTGCTGAAAACAAATCCCATGGTGAGTGGAAGTGATACCCCACTGCAATGTGAAGGAGGCGTGTCGGCATGGTTCCTGTCATGGCTGTTCAGATCAAAGGTTCTGCACAGTGAGACTGTCGGAGCACCTCTGTATGCATGCCTGCCTTCCTGGCTGCTTTCACATGTAAGCCAATCTGGGAGGGCATTCCTGCCCTCCACCGGCACTATCACCTTCACCCGTCTAGAAGACAGAGACACAGACACCTAAACCATGAGCAGAGACACTGCAGAGCTTATGTCACTGTCCAAAGCCTCACCTCTGAGGAATGTGCAAACAAGTCTCAGTAGCAGTTCGTGTTTTGTTCTGATGCTTTTTACCAAACAGGGCCGTGACTGCTCAGTGGGTTTGTGTTCGTTGAAATAGATGCATTTACCCAAAGCTTAACAAAACAAGTTGAGTGAGTGAGTTTGGGACTCAAAGAGGCACAGTTCTTTGCAGAAGAGAACCTACAGATAAAATAAGAGATTCAAGAACTGAATATGTTTTTTAGCACTATTATTCCAACATACAAATTTTAGAGAAGGTAAGCCTTCTCTTTCAAACCTGTAGTCAAAGTATTGTGTCTTCCTTTCAGCAGGAGAAAACCTTTACCTTACCAGACACCATCTGAGCTCTAGATGGCATCTAGATGTTTAAGGCATTTAGACTGAAAGATTAAGGTGCCTGTCATTTCTGCTGTTATCATAGTTTGGTTAGCTTGTCAGTAATTCTTTCTTTGGTTATGCTGAATATATTGTCACATGTCATAGGCTGGAGTAAAGCTTGTTCTGCATCTGTGTGCAAGTTGATCACATCATGTAACAGCCTGTCTCTGTTCCCTGCCTTTCAAACCTTTTTTAGTTTTCATGAAAGGATAGGGAGGGGTTACCCAGTGGCATAGTGGTTCATTCTGCTTCCTTGCAAGAAGGAATCCCAGCTTGAGGTCTATCTTTGAAGAGGTGTAGGTTCTCTCCATGCATACCTAGGTTCTCTTTGGGTACTGGTACAATCTACAAACTTGACTTTTGGGTTAACTTGTTGCTTTATACTGCCTCTAGTTATGAGTCTGTGTATATGGATGGGTGTCTGACATGTCTCTCACCCCCTGCACTTCTACCCCCACTTATTTGTAGTAACAGAGATTATGACTTATCAATAGTCCACTCACCTTCTTTACGTGGATGCTGAGTAGGTTGTTCTTGTTTTTTTTTTCCATGTCCAATGTGGAAATAATATTTTTAATTAAATGCAACACTATAACTTGGTTTAATCTAAAACTTTATGTTTTCTGCTTTTAGGAATTAAACTTTTTCATTTCTTTATTCATGCACCGACTCAAACATTTTTTTTAAATTTTAAGAGTTTCCAAAGATTTTAGTGTGTCTTATTTGTCATATGTAAATTTGAATGACCTGGACTTGGACTATTTTAACGTATAACTGTGCTTGGATCAGAACCATTCCATTGTAGCTCTGGTTGTATGTTTAGATCATTGTCCTGAAAGGTAAATCTCCACCCAAGTCTGAAGCTTTTTGCAGAATGTAATAAGTTTTCATCAAAAATTCTCCTGGATTTAGCGCCATCAATTCTGACATGTTTTTGTTTGTGTAAATTTCTGTGAAAAAGTGTGGTTTAGTTATAGTCACTTTAAACTTCAATAAAATCCACTGAGTTTTATTATTGTTACAAGAATTTAAATTTGAAGACAAGATGTGGGAAATTCCAATTGCTACAGATAGGTTTACAAGGAACTCCATGGGTTTTAGTCTTCACTTTCATACTCAAATATGAATACAGTCAATGCCCTGCATAAATACTAAAATTATAGAAAATGTTAAAATAGTCCAGAAAATATAATGGGCCAGTCACCAATCAATTATTCTGATGTCCTTTATCAAAACAGGGTGAATATATTGAGGATTACCTTAATTTATTAAATGTTTAATTCATTCATCACATGCCGCTTCCTGATTAAAAGCTCCACAGCGGCTTAAAATCTAATAAAACAGATGGTTCTGAGAGGGTTATCAGACTGTGTAAAAGACAGTTTGGGTCTAAGACACAGAAACTGAACATGTGAGCAAACTCACCTTCACTCTGCGCCGGACACTCTCACGATGTAGAATATCTTCATCTATTTCTGCTGCTTCATCTTCATCACTGACCTCTCCTGTCATGGAGTCTTCAACAGTCCCATTGAGTGTTTCCTCTAAACCACCAATTTTTTTTGCTTTCAGAAGAATCTTCCCTTTAAGTTCCTGAAAAAGGCACAGTACAGAGACATGGACTCTGGTGTTATTTGTAAGGAGTGTCTAAAATAATTCTTGTTGAATTTAGAGGAAAATGCAATTATTATATCAATGATGTATTTCATGTATCTAAATCATTAGGAATAATTCACATTTTAGGATGACACCACCATATTTTACACAAGTGATGCTTATAGGGATTTTAATGTATAATAAAAATAATGAACAATTTAAGCTAAAGTCATCGATAGATATTGACAAATTATCTCTAATTTTAAATAAAACTTAAATATTTGTTTCTTTCAGGATTTAGTTCTCTTTTCTTACCAAGTTTAAAGAAATTACATTATATTGCGTTGTATTTGATTCCGACTGATTTGGAATGAACAATAAACTAAGGAAACAAACAAAACAAAACAAATGATCCAACCCGCTTTAGCAAAAACCTGGGACAGCTGCATATATCCTATGCTCTCAGATAAGCAAGTTAAAATTCTGATTATACAGGAAGTAGAATAGATTACACAATTTTTATTTGAACTGGACTACACTGACACACCATCCATGTACCATCTTGCAGCAACACGTTTTAATGCCCAGTCATGGAACATCTACACTAAAATCTCCCTAAACAACAGTGGCAGATAGCTCACCTCAGGAGATGGAAGCCCTACTGGGGCCCTGCCATCCAACATTCCTCTAAGCAACTTATCACCAAGAATGTACTTGAGGTGTTGAGCCATGACTCTCTGCTGGTCAACACTGCAGTGGTTCTCGATTGACAGGATAACTGGATATTCTGATATCTGGAGAAAGGAAAAGGTGGGGAAGCATATAGTGTAAAAGAAGGAGAGCAGAACCATAAATATAAACCATAAACTATAGATCTTTCCCAAGCTAAATTTCCAAGCTGCTCCTTAACAGCTAAATAGCAGCTAGCACAGTTAGTTCTGTGCTAGCAGCTTTTTAACAGAAACAAGCTCTAAATTAATTTTAAACACTCATTGCAGGAAAAAAATACTCATTGTAGAGTTATCATTTTAAGGGTTGGCGTTTGATCCATCAGTAAATGTGAAATCAAGATGACATAAATGAAAAACCATGTGACCAAAACAGGATATTAATGCACACTTATTCACTCAACACTCTAAGAAAGCAATACCTCTAGATTGGAAACAATTCTACCTCTAGATTTGTTTCTGATCTAAGAAAGGAAAATTTCTTTTGAAACGAAGCCCTCAAAAGAAATGTTCCTACTCTTTTTCTATTTATCCCGAAAAAATGCAAAGACAGTCTTTCATTCACACGCAAACAGAATATGATTTAATAGTGTCAGGGTGAACAGCATTGTTCAATTCCATGTTCTCAAAACTGTGAACCTCACTCATGAACTGTGCACAACATTGTCTTGTTCACTGTAAGGCCTAAACATTGAAACACAAGCAGTTACATAGCCAGCATCTTCTGCTGGATTGAAATACTGTTTGACATATACATGATTCTGCTAGCTAGTTTATCTGGCCAGTGCTTTCGCTTTATCTGTTGTGTATCATTGCACAGCTTTACCCTCTCTTCTCCGTCAAAGGAAAAAAACAGCGGTTTCTGCTTTTAAGTCAGTTAGTGTTATTTATTATTTTTGGTTGATTACAGATTGACATATTATTAATTTAACAATTTATTAGTTTAAGGTGACCGTATAATGTGTTTTAAAGCCATATACTGCCATTTCATAGCACAACAAAGTCAACAGATTGTCCATTTAAACCTTCAGTTGAAATTGACAATCTTCAGTTTATAAAAATAATGCTGCCTATATCAAGTAGAGCTTAAAAGAAATTTGACTTCATACTTTAACATAATACTCACCCATAGGGGCCTCAGTAGTATGTTGGAAAGCCATACACAACCCAACAACCTGGAACATTATACTCCAGCTTGGTGCCACGTTGGTCACCCACTGCTGTGTGATGACCAACCATTCCTCAACCAGCATTTGTTGGTTAAGGAACAACCAACATTTGTTAGAAATCAGTCAATGTGATTGTGTTTGTCACTCTGGCACACCTTAGCTGAATTCAAGCTACTGTACAGACATATAATCTACATGCAGTATAGGCGTTGTAGAAGTCCCTCTAGATATGAATCTATTCTGCATATTCTGAAGGTAGTTTGTGATAAATAGTTTGTGATAAACCCCATTTAGTGGGGGTGAAAATTAACACGATGACAAATAGTTTGGTCCCAGACTATGAAGATATGAGATTACTGGTTACAAAGGTAAAGATAAAGGTAATATTATTTAAATAGCACATTTCAGCAACAAGGCAACACAAAATGCTTGCAAAAGTGCTTACAAAATCTAATTTCAATATCTCTCTGGAATGAGGTTGCCCAGATATGTTGACAAATCTTATTTTTCTAGTAAGAGTGGTTCCATCCCACACTATCACACGGCTTCCACCAAAAACTGTAAACCATTTTACATTTGCTGTGTCATCAGACTTATTGGAAGGCAATGCTGGAACACTCACTTAGAGATGCATATCTTCACACAACATAGAAAAGTAAGACAGATATGATACATGCTGGTGGGAAGGGGTTATAAATTGGAGCTATGAGTTTGAAGTAGCATTAAATCCTTAACCTCGCTACATGGAAGCATATTTTTGCATATCATAATTTCAGTCAGCCAAATATTTGCATCAAAGACAATACATGACAGATAGCATTACCTTGAAAGCATATTTTCCCACTGCATTGACCACATCCTTAAAGAGGATCTTAGAGGTGAATGTATGTCCATGATAGACAATGGGCTCTCCATTGGCACCATCCCAACAGTCTACTTCAACACACCTGCAGCCGCGATTAAGAGCCCTAAACAATGACGACAAATCCATCTTTTATCCATTTCGTCATGTTAATCAGAAAAAAAGCTCTTCTGCAGAGCTTATCTCTTCTGTTAATCCCAATATCAGAGTAATGAAACAAAATTAATCAACTTGGAGCATTTAGACATCAAAGCTTTCATAAAAAAAAGGTGAACTATTAAGGTTAAGGGCAAGGTCACTGTGACTCTAATTTTATGATAAATCTCATCACATTTTAATATCACTGCTTCTTGTTACACTTCATGTGATACAGATGTACAATTAAAAAAGATTTCTTCAACCTTTCTTCAACCAACCTTCCAACACTACATTTTGTACAATCAGACTTTTGAGAGCTACCTGATGTATCCTTCCACACTGCTTTGTCCTCTGAGCTGGTCCTCCATCAGATATGTGTTGTGGGAGGAGGAGATGAAATAATGGCACAGTGGCTGACTCATGTCTTGAAAAATGCCCCTGCACTTTGGACTGAAGATAGAGCCTTCAGCAGAACCGAGGTACATCAAGAAGCCATCAAATGTCATGGCCTTCAGTTGTTTTGCTGGAATGCAACAAGAATTGATCAGCTCTGTGTTTGTAAGGCAAAGGCAACACATATTTCTAAGTATGTACCTGTATCTGAGGGCTCATAGTATTTAATTAGCTCTTGAGCATGGTGTTGGATATCAACATCTTCTAGCTGCTCCTCTCTCAGGAAGTCCTCTATGTCACTCTGGGATAACTTCTGACCATCAGATGAGTACTCCTGGAAAATTTTCAAAATATCTTCTCTCTGGGTTAACATCTTGTAGAACAAGACAAACTCATCCCCTTCGAGGGCACCAGTCTGTGATTTATCTGCCATCTGATGAAAGGAAAATATTGTTCAGGGTGTGGGTCTGCAATGACTGTCAAAAACACAGTCATTGCAGACCCACACTCTAGGTTTTTATCAAAAGGCTCTCACTGTGAACAGACGGTGAGCATGGTGTTCATTCATATCCACATTCATCATCCTCAGGAGATCTCGCACTTCCTTGAAGTTCATCCTGCCATCATTGTTCTTGTCAGCCTTTTTGAACCAGTCACCTATCCATCTGGGAATTGTACTTAAAGAAGCAACAGTCACTGTGTTCTTGTCCAGTTAGTTGGGGAAATTGTATACCAAGCATCACTCTTGGAAATTATTCTAAATCTATAAGGAAAACTATTCCTCCATGGGAACATTTGTGAGGTTTGTGAAGACCTTTTGGAAAAAAATCTAGATCTCACAAGCTTCCTTAATTGAGTCCAAATGTGTTCTGCTTGGTTGAGGTCAAGTTCCTCCATAACAATCCCAACTTTTGGAGTTTGCTTCATTGGTGCACACTTGAATTTGGAACAGGAAGAAGCCATCCTTGAAACAGTTTCCACATAGTCAAGAGCATAGTACTGTAAAACATCCCTCATTATGCTTTAGCATATTTAGATTTCTTGTTACTGGAAACAAGGCACTGACACCATGCCCTGGAAATCAACCAAACACCCGTCCACCAAAATTATTCTACAAATTTTCTGACAAACACAGATTTGTTTATCAGAATGGCTTGTTCCAGCTCTGGGATTTCACATGACCAAATCTTCCAACTTTGAAATTGCTGTATTTTGTCGTTGCTTCCTTTTTGCTATGATACCACTAGTTGGCCCTGCGATTTTTAGAATCAACATTTAATTACTGAACTTACTGCACAATTTGCTATGCTTGAATTGACTTAACTCTTGAGAGCAATCCATTCTTTCAAATATTTTTGAAATAAGTCTTCAGGGTTCTGTATTTATACATCTGTGACCACAGAAGTGATTTGAACTCATGAACTGAATGATTTGCTGACCCTGTACTTTTTGAACCTTACATTGAGGCAAAATGCAGAAACTCTTTATAAGCAAACCCCAAATAAGAAAGGATACTGGTCTAGTTTTTCCCTCTCTCCCATATTTTCCAGGTTTTCAATCAGCTTCCTCATGCCTTTGATCCAGGACTGGGCCTCCTCGGCTGACTCAGCCACCAGGTCCAAGTTTCCTCTGCGACCATGGAACACCACTGTGAAGCATCGGTTAGCAGGGAACTCGTCTGCAATGCTGAGAAGTACTTCACTTTGATGGCCCTCTCGCACTACGTCCACATCCCTCATAGAAACTGCACACAAAACACTGTGTCAGTATCACGTGGATAGACTACAGACGTAATATACAGACAAAGATCTGAATGTAAGATAAAAGCACAAATTGGCTTTTTCTTTATCCAGAATCAAGAGCTATGACCAGACTAAAGCAAGATAACTATTGTCTTTTTTGCAACTATCTGTAATATTGTTAAACTCCCAACTCTTACAGGTGGAGTGAGCTTTGCCAGCTTTCTTGGATTTGTACCAGATGGTCATGCAGTCATCCTGGAGCTTGAAATATCGTTGTTTTTTCCAAGTACGAGACTTAATTTTTCTCATAACTGTCCCCACCAGCATGGACTGCAGGTTTTCATCCCCCTGAATACCTGAGAAGAAAAGAAAAGCAGAGATGCTAAGATAAACTGACAGTCCTCCTGGGAATTCACATACAGAGGAATGCTTAGTTTAGTAAGTGAAGTAAATAAAATGCATTATTGTTACAATCATGTGAGGACGAGACGTTTGACTCTACTTACGGAGCCCACTCTCTGTGGAAGCCATCTCCTCCTGTCTTATAGAGCCATCTAAGTAGAAGAGCACAACAGGCAGTAACACACCTGATAGAGTACATAAATGAAGCTCATAAAATATTCTACAGGGTTTAATAGTAGATTATAAGTACATAGAAATATTAGCTATTGGTGATGGTGGTAACTGTGGTTGGAGTTTGCCAGTTCAATCCCCGCTCCCTCTGTCATTGTGTTCTTGGACAAGACACTTCACACACCTTCCCTGCTGGTGGTGGTCGAAAAGCCTGGTGGTATCAATCAGTGCATGGCAGCCTTGTCTCTGTTAGTGTGTGCCACCATCGTTCTAGACATTTGGTTGTGTTGACACTATGTGTTGTTATGTGCAGCATTTTCTGATGGTACGTTAGCATAAAAGCCAGTATCATAGGGAAGCAGGTCCAACTACTTTAATGCAAACTATTTTGTAATGTGTGTGACCTAACAGAGGAGAATTTGATGAAGCAATTGCTTCTGGGTTTCATTCTGGGTTTTATGGGTTGGTGACCTGAATGCCTCACCAAGCAGGCGTCCACCAGGTGTCATAACAAGACTCTCCAGCCTCATCAACTAACTACTTTTACTTCATTTTAAATAATTTTTCAAATAATTCATTCTTTTATTAATATCTTCTGTGTTTTTTCTCCTTTTGGAACTAATGCACTTAATACCTTTTATGCTCTAAAAAACAAACTCAGTTTGCTGTTCCACCACTGCGTGTTTTATCTTCAGTTGCAGTGTGAATATTCAGCCTATGCCTCTTTGGGGGATGGTTAAAGCTGATGTGGATACTGGTTTGCTTCTCCATTCTGTTTCACTGCATTCACTTTTTGAAAAGCTGCCTAAGCCGACTAATCTCCTCAAACCCTGTCACCTTCACTCTTGACCTCAACACTAAGCCAGAGCAACTCTGCAATCATCTGCAGAATCGCAACAGAAGCACATTTGTTTGTATCCCATGCTGAGTTTTATGCAGAAGCCTAGATCCTACTGTCTAGTTCCAAAGCGTAAAATGATGATACAACATTCCACTGAAACAAGGAACTGAATAAATGTTTGGGTGCATGGCTTTGCATTTCTTTGACTTTTACTCTTGACTTTTACTTTTACACGCATTGATTAAAATCAATGCGTGCTCCCATAGCTAAATAGTTTAGCTATGGGAGCTAAATAGCTCCTGTCAGAATTAAACATTTTGAATACTATGCTTAAAGGCTGCACTTGTGCAAGTAAACAAATTAATTAACTTTAATTATACCCCTTCTGCTGATAAATTACAAGAAATGTTACAAAAACATTCTAAAAAATGTTCTTGCCAAGTTTTCTGGCATTTAGCAAATAGAAATAATTTTGATAATTCTAACTAAGCTAAAACAGGAAACGTTTGGTCTGATTTAATGTCTAGCAGTAAGAAAAAATGTGTTTGTCTTTTTACTCAATGCATGTAAATATCTGGTTTCAATTGTACATATAAACCAAGCACTTAATCATACTCACCAGATACCTTTGGCTAAAAAAGTTTGATGTTACTCAGCCAGCAAACCTAGGTGGGCCCCATATGGGATAGGTGAGGGCAACAATCTCTCTGGGCAAAACCATGTAGGGCCACCATGGAAACCACGGACAAAATCTTCTGGGACCCATATTGTTTGCTCTCATCTCATTTATCCCATATAGGGCCCACCTAAGCATCCTGGCTCAGTATCTGTTCAAAACATTAAAAACTTAACTTGAATTTTGTCTTTAAAAATGAAATCGGAGGTCTACACATCAATGCTGAAAACTGAAACTTGTTCACAGTTTAGCAAGTCTATGTACAAAAGTAGAAAACCCAGCATATGATAAAAATTAAAAATTTAAACAAATATGTTTAGAAACTAAACGTGTGTCTGACCTGTTGGGTGATCATTCCTAAATTCTGGTAGCTGATCCTGTGGTGCTGCTGCTGTCCCATTGCACTGTGTGCAGCAACATGGGGAAGCAGAGTCATCCCTCCTCCCCCGTTCCCTCTCTCTCCCTCTTGTTTTCTCTCTCTCTCTGGCATCTGCAACAAAGCAGAGGTTCAGTGTTCAGTTGGCTGTTTGATAACTTGTCTAACTGTTGCACTTAGTGCAAATTGGTTGGAAATGTGTTTAGATTTACCAAAACGTGATACACATCGTATTTCCGATGCAGAGGAAGTCCAAGTTTGTTGTTATGGAAAATGACTGCGATTAATTATGTGGCGTTTTAAAGGTTTCAACACAATGTGTTCTAATAAACCTGCTGCTCCTGCCATTCTACATGATGAGTATTAGAGGACGGCACAACCCCTCTACTTCCATTCAGGAGTAGTGGAACCCCAGCATACAGTGATCCACCATGTTTTCTGTCACATCTCAGGTTACTAAGATCTGCTCATCAAATTTTGATCAGCACAGTTTTCAGGACTGGAAGGATGGCACCACGAGAACATAAGTTCCTGCATACAGCATTCACATTCCCAGTGGAATCGTGACATACGCAGCTTCTTTTCATCGGACTGAATTCTCCTTTCTCGCTTCGGCCATGCTCCCTGCTAAGGTTGGGACGCATCAATAATCCACAGCTTCAGCTCAGTTTCACACCTCAGATTACACACACTGAGCCAAGACAAAAGTGGACAGATCTCCTTCATGATAATCTTAATGGACCAACCATCACCTTCAATTTAGATCAAAAGACACAATTTACCCAATATACACATTTAGTTTGCTTAATTTGTTTAAAATTGAACTTTCCAGAAGGCTTTAAAATAAAGAAAAGGCTTTTTGTCAGATAATAATAAACTCTTTGCAAAAATAAGCCAGACTAAGGGGCAATGAAGAAGAAACTAGATGTTCACCCATGCAGGAAATACAAACAAAATAACAAACCAAAGGAAAGCACAAAGGAAGAAAAATAATCTAATGTTGATTAGACAATCTAATGTTGACTATTATATAAACTAGGTGCAACTGTTCAGGGTTGGTAGATGAGTAAAAATAAGTATCTTCTGGTCTAATTCTTTTTCTGGGTTGGAAGAAAAGGAGTCTAAAACGTAGTTGGCTGATTGTCTGAATTCGGTACATTTTGGGGTCTCAGGCTACTAAAAATTATACCATAAAAAAATGTATATCTATTGAAGGACTCTGAGCCTCCAAGAAAATATGTCTCCCCACCTTATGCATAAAATCCCAAACAGTATTACATATTTCTTTGTTACTTTGGTTGCTTTAAATTCAAACCTGTAACAGGACAATTTCATTCCTCTATGACTATAACTCTATAACATAATTCAACAAATTCTTCCAGTTCCTTTGAGATCACATGTCCCTTGATTAAAATAACTAATTGTAATAGATTTTATTTGATTTTGAATCATAATAATTAGACTGATAAATAGAATATTGGCAACTTGATGTAAAGGCGTTTTTCATAAATCATGAAAATACACTTTAAAATAAACATTTAATCGGGTTGTTTTTATGTTTTTGATGCATTGTTAAACTTTGCATACAGTCCAACAAATATTAGTCTAATATTTGCTGTTATTATAAAAAGTCACAACAATGTATCAAGTAACTTGATACCCAGTGTAAAAGGGTATCAAGTAACCCTTTTACACTGGGAATCCAGTGTAAAAGTTGACCAGACTGTAAAAGGGTTGAACAATCTGGCTGGCTTAAGAACAGTCCAACATTCATCCTCGTAACAAAACCACCGATTTTGTAACAGGGTTGAAGATATTCACCAAAAGTTGCCCTTAAATCCACATGCAGCTGGGGGGCACAGTGCCATTACACGGGGGCATGGGTATAATGTAATGGAAAATCTCATAACGGGCCCCTCAGCTCTATGGTGCTTTAGATTGTGTCTGATGATGAGATCATTGAGTATGTGATCTGCTAACCAGCACATATAAAAGGAAGAATCCACTGTTAGTCAGAGCGGACTTGACAGACTCCTTTGACTCTATACTTTTGTTCTCACCTTCCAAGGTTTTAATAAATTTCTTATTTTCTTCTCATCCAGACTCTTGTTAAAGTAATTTTTTCCACAACAATGGATGAAAAAAAAAAAAACTGTTACACAAAAGTGTTTCACTGTAAAGATGGTTTGTAGTTTGTTTTGTTTCAACCTAAAGTGTGAAATAAACTTCAGTGGAGTTTGAAAACAAAATATGTGTATGGGTTTATGTCTGGTTGAACTACGTGTGTGCCCAGTTCATTTTTTTTTTCTTTTTTGGGAGGATTTTGTTGTAATCCATAGGGGGCCCCAAATCTTTGGGAACCACTGAGCTAGGGTATGGAGCAACATATGAAATGATCAAAGCAAGAAATGACTTTTTCCCAAACAACAATAAATATCATTTACGTGCGTTGTTGAAAGATTGAGCTTGATGATGAGAATCTTTCGATAAAAATAATCAAATATAGGTGAATGATGTCAATTCCAGGGTTCTGAGAAAATTGGACTGAACTATTATTTATAAAAAAGAGGGATTCGTATGTTGTTACGGGGTTAAACAAAACTGCTTATTATAAATAAATCATGTATTTTTCTCAAATTTCTTTTATTTAGGTTAAAGTATACTAAAAAATGTTTCTAATAGTATAAATAACTTACTTACAGTTACTGGCTATTTTTATTTGTTTTATATTCAGTGACGTTTGTGAGACACAAAATGCACAGAGAACAACCCAGCTGCAACGGTAGTTTTTCTGGATTTTAAGTTCCTTCTAATTCCTTTTATGGGTTTCAATAATTAGAGACTCTCTGTATAATAATCTAAAAAACCGAATCCTTAGCTCACATATTTAGTTTGAAACTAAATACTTAATTAGGAAAATGTAGTTTGTAAACTAAATATTTAGTCTGAAAGCTAACTGCGTAACTCAGAATTAAGTATTTAGTTTATTTAATTTACAAAATAAATATTTAGATTCCCAACTGAATATTTAATTTTAAAACTAAAGATTTATTTTGCAAATTAAATATGTAATTGTATGCATTAAATATTGAGTTTGGAACTCTGACATTTATAAGCATATAACTTTGAAAAGTGAACACCCACATTTTTTTCTCTATGACTGGCAAAATAATCCTTAATATCGCTATTAATGTTTTAATGGCACCTCAAAAATGATCTTTAAATCCTCAGTGACAGATAAACCTTCACAGAATTGTATGAAATAGAATGAAGTCATTCCACTCTTCATTGTATATGTCTGTTAACAATCAAAATGATTCAAATAGTTTTTCCAAATAAAAATGTGAAAATTGTGGCAGGTAATTGTGCTTAGCTCTCACTACTCCACTACCCTGAAAAAACAGCAATACTCACATGGTTGGTACCGCCTGTTAGAGTTTAATAAATTGTTTTAAATACACAAAACTTTCAAACTGCTTTGAAGATGATAAGTACATTGAGAGGAGTTGGAATGAGCAACTTGAAATAGTTCATCAGAACAATTAGAAAAAAAGATTTTCATTTATTTTAATCACAGCTGTGATTAAAATAAAAGCAGCCACACACACCACATCATCCAGATCTTCAAAATCATCTGGGACTTCTCTCTCTTCACTGAAAGGCTGTTATATCACCAGCTATTGTTAGAAGAATTTGAAATTGTAAACGTGAATATGCAGTCCAGCCCAAACAGCAATCTGCTGATTTCTGCTCTTGGCTCAAATACAAGGACAGAGCGATATGTTTCAGAAATTACACACAACCGTTTCTGCAGTTCCCAAATATTCCCATGCAGATGCTGTGTTGGTTGCCGTGGCCACTGTTCTACTGATTCATCCCTAACTAAACTGAACATTGTAAGCGGTGATCCATGTCCCCTCCTGTGAACTAAATATGGTGCAAAGCTCTGAGAACACACAGAACCACGGCTGTGATCAGCAGAACTCCACCAATGATTCCAATGCGAACCCATGGCAAATCCCCAAGCTGGTAAACACTCCAAGTTGCATCCAGGTAGTCTGCAGTAAAAAAGGAAACAAGTCAGAATTTTTCTCCATCCCTAATTCCATTTATTCAGATGGTGTCACTGACCCTCATCTGTACATATCTCTTTGTCCTCAAAGGTCTCCGTCTGCTGTGTGTTGGCGAGATCACTGGGAAGCAGATTCCCATCATCTGGAAGCACAAAACAGAAACAATCAAAGTCAAATCAAAATCAGTTTCCTGAGCAAAAGACAGATCATGACCAGTAGTGAAACATTAGATTAAGAAGAACTAATAAGAAGAGACAATACAAGATATCAAATTAATAAAACAAAGATAAGGTGAGATTTAAAGAACAAATTGAAAACATTTTTGTCGTAGTACTGGCCAGAATTGAAAATTACTTTCATTGCTGGTCATAAGTTTTATAATTCTGTTTGGCCCATAAGAAATATTTCAAAATTAGTTGTTTGTATCAGTTGTGCTATGTATGTGCTACAACACTGAGCATTTCAGCTGTGGTCACAAATAAAGTTGAAATGGAGCTTTGGGGAAAGTTAAGCCAGTGGTTCAGCTATGGTTCTGAAACAAGGACTAAGTTCTTGAGCTTTTTGTTCTCCAGATATTAATGTTCACTTCCCAAACACACTAGAAAGAATTTTATTTATAATTGTAACAATAATTTGTAACAATTACAAAAAAATTTTTAAAAAATCCCCATGAATTGTGCACAAGTAAAATACAGTTGATGCAAAAAAGTGATTTATTTATGAAAGAAGAAGGCAAGGGGAGGGATGAACGGTGTGTGAGGGGGAAGGTTGGTTTTTAGGGATATGTTTCAACTTACCCTGTGCACAGGGAAAGTTGAACCATGAGACAACTTTATTTAGAAATACTATATTATTGAAACAGTCATGTTTACACTCATTCTGGATGCAGAACCTCCTGAAAGATAGATGTTAGTGACCAAACTAAGGTTGCCTCTATGTAGTGATTCTAAATATAAAGCATTGCTTATGTTACCCCTACTATAGAATTACAGACAAATGATCTTACTGGACCGCAGGGCCAGGCTGAAGCTAATAAAGCCTACGTGCATTCATTCTATTATTCTACCTTGAATCAGCTGGGTGGATTCTTCCAGCTCAGTGGGGAATCCAGTGGCTTCAACAGCATCTGAAAGGAGGGTCACCATCTCTTGGGATGTTCTGATAGGTTGTACTGAGGACGTCCCGACAGATTCTGTAGCTGTGTGAAAAGGCAAAGATCTGTTAAAATTCCTATTTTCATGTATGTTCATGGGTTATTTGTAGCACTCAACAACAAGTTCTGTTCTATCACAGTGCATTTAAAGGGCCGTGTTCTCTTCAGATACTCACCTTCCATTTTCTGAGTGGACATTTCCAAAGTAACTGGTAGATGATCAGGAGGTGTTTCTGTAGTCCCAGCAGCAGTCGTCACCTCTAGCAAAAATATATCAGAGCTCCCCCAGACATTTTTATTTGTCTCTTCCATGTCAAACGCTGTTTCTGAAGGGGGGAGAGTGTCTGTAGTAGGCTCTGCCGTGGTAAAGGAATGAAGATTACCAGGATCAGTGGTTATCCCAACCACAGTTAGTGTGTAGCTTTCTGGTAATGCAAGTTTAGGACTGTCAGACTCCCTAAAAATGAAAAAAAAAAAGTAGCCAGTGAACATAATTTTAACAATTTTCTAAGGTTTTATAGCAATTACCTTCCCACCAGTGTACCATTAGAACAGGGAAGATGTCCTACTACTGAAAGAGACTACAAATATCATGCAGGAAATAAGATACCAATCTGCAATAATGTAACAGACTGCTATCTGTTACATTACAGATACGACTCTGTAATGTCACAGATTGGCAGCCAGGACTTTCTAAATAAACTATATAGACACAAATTAATTTATCTAAAATTAAATAATTGAATATATTTTTGATTCTTTTATCAAGATAGGGTACAATTTTGATAAAGTTCTGATCAGTGCTGCTGTGTTTTGTTTTTTATTTATTGCTGTTGTTTTTGTCTTTTCAGTTGCAGCAGATGTTGATGATGTTGAGCCTGGTTCAGGTTCTGCCAGAGTTTTCTTCCTGTTACATACATAATTGGCATCAGGCATTGCTACTAAGTCAACAACACTAAACATGTTCACTGTTTCTTAGTGCTCATTGTTGTAAGTCAATAGATTTGTTTCTATTAACCACAGAGTTGTGTAAATCGAAATTACAAAAATACATTTACTTAATAGAAACAGAAATTTTGAAAAACATTTTTTGTTTTTTGCGTCAGGATGAGGTGTTTTTTTGTCCATGTCAAATTAGATATATTTTGCTATACTTATATGAAAACACTGTTTTCACTTCATAAGAGTTATGTGACGTTACAATAGGTGAAAACAACAAAGAAGACAACAGGTAGTAGTAGGAAGAGGAGGTTTGTTTTTCTCTGTTAAACTCTACGCCTGAATAAGACGTCAGCACGTAAGCACAACGGCTGAATTATGAATATATTTTATGTAACTGTCATTGCTATCATTTATAATGATTTATTGCCCGAACAAGCTTATTCATGTGTGATTTTAATTTCCTTTTATTTAATGGAAAGACCACATGTGCAAAATTATGTTTTATGGGAAGTAGAATATAAACAGGGGTGCATACATTTGTGATGGAAATGCAGCTACTGACTAATTTTCTGGGTTTACTTAGGCAGAAGCCTTTAATAAGAAAAAACAGATGGAAAAGCAGCACAATAGGCAGAAATGTCAAACATTTTGGATGTCTGGCAGACCACCAAAATGTCTCATCTGTATAAACTCAGATATTTCATCATGATTTAGTTATCTTCTTGTTGTTGACATAAAACAATTGATGTCGACAAAACAATTATATTATCATTGTTAATGAAAACAACAAACAAAACATGTTGATGACTCTTACCCAGTTGAATACCAACACTGGTACTTCCCACTTTCATTCCTAGTTGGTCTCAAATAAAGATGAAACTCTTCTTCATTAAATTTAATTGATTTAGGAAACTTGTACATCATTACGCTAAGGGTTTGCTGGAGATAGAAAAGAAATACTGATCATCCAACATAATACATGTGGTATAAATGAAGATTAGAAGTATCTTAAGGAAGAAACAATGCTTACAAAGAAAGGAAGATGTATATTTTGTTAAATTTAAAGGTTAATTATAGACAAAGATTCTGCTCTAACTAATTGACTTTAACCACTTGGATCTTTGGATCCCATATTTTCACTTGTCTTTTGAGTATTGCTATGTTATGCATCTGAAATAAGTTAACTAATATTATTTGACGGTTTAGTTACTGGCATGTGCTAATTTAGCTGATTTTCCATTTCTTCCTCCTTCCTCATTGTATGTTAAAGCTTCCAAAGGATCAAATAAAGATAGGTAAACATGTATGAGCTGCCATCTGGAGAATACCATACGTGGTCATGTTGAATGAGAAATCTGCCATTCAAAGTCCAATAAAAACGCTTTATGTGTTCTCTCTCTGGTCTAATGAAGCATGCTAGGTCCACCTGAGTGCCCTCAAATGCAGTGATGAACGGGTCGACATGGGGCTCTTGTATGAAGCCGAGCAAAAGGACACAGGGCATGTCAGCACATGGAGAGAAAAGACAATGATTGTATGATTAGAATTTTCTTCAGGTACGGCTCCAAAAATTAGAATACTAAGAAAATGTTCAATATTTTCTGTCACTTGTTTCAGAAAGTGAAATAGATGCATTACACAAAGTGAAATATTTCAAGAATTAATTTCTTGTCTCTTTGAAGATGATGGCTTCCATTTTGCTCACAGACAGATCGAACCACATTCTCCAGGAAAAGCACCACACAAATAAAATATATTATAATAATACCAATTATTATACTTATGTTTATACATATTACAAGGTCTTACTTAATTTTGCAAAAAGGTCATGGTAATACAACATTTTTCAATCACAGGTACGCTTACTTATAACTTCACAGAAGTGCACTTCAAAAAATATTAATTTATAGCTAAATGTAAATCAGATCTGTGGTGCATGGTTTTTTTTTATCCAAATGTAACTCCTTTTTTCTATCAAAGCAAACCACATTAGTCCATGTCGCCAACGGAGCATCGATCCAGTTCTTTCTTCTGAAACGTATCAAGCTGTTTCACAATATTCAAATTTTTGGAGCTGTGGTTAAGCAAAAAACATCTCTGGTAAACTAACTTTAAAAGGAAAGCTCATCACAGCACCATTATATTTCCCATAGCTGGGGTTGCTAAATGCTGGAAAAAAACGTATTACCCTCCAACTACCATTGCTAAGTCGGAAGGTAAGGGAAAGGAGACAACGATTCCCCAATCCCAACACTATCATGTTGTGTTAATGTTTCATCATCAGCACCAAAGGAAACAACATCTGTGCTAATGCACTGCTACCGCTTTTTTACCCTTGATTTTGTATATATATATATATAACAATGTTATGTACACACACACGCGCGCACGCCTACACACACACACACACGCCGGTTTACATAACAGCACATTATGTATATATATATATATATATATATATATATATATATATATATATATATATATATATATATGTGGGTTTTTTTTTCTTTTTTTATAAAATCATCCAACTCACCACTGACTAAGAGCCAGACAGTTGATATGGTAGTTGCTCCTCCAAAGATGCACTCATACATATCAGCATCTTTTAGTCTGGTTTCTCTGAGGACCATAGTCCAGTTCCCTTCCCTGATCTGCTCCTCTGAAGGAAGCTCAACCCGACCCTGAGATATGTAACAGAAATATTGGAAACAATTACTCCTCAAATTTGTCTGCTGTGCACCCTGCTGGCTCTATTACAGTTTTTAAATGCAATCATGGTTTATGCCATATTTGAAATATTTGATCTAGTCAAAGATTTTTTTTTTTGGCTCTATTTGAAAGTGCTATGACAGGAAAGTAGGGTAATGAGAGCGAGGGAAGACTTGCAGCAAAAGTCACCAGGCCAGGAATCGAACCTTCGATGGCCAGGCTGGGGACTAAGGCCTCCTAATGTGGGCTGTGCTTGGCCCCTGCTTCCCCACAGCATCCCTGCCCTAGTCAAAGATAGACTAGTTTTGTGACTGCATACAGTTTATTTTGTTTACTTATTGTTGAATGGATTGTACGTTTAAAAAAATTTACTTCCAGGAAGCTACAGTCTCATAATATTATTCAAACCTTAATATTTAGTAGCTGAAATATTGAAATATTGTAGGGTTTCAGAACTCATTTCACTGGTTAAAGTCACAATGTATTGTCATGGCCTCAGATAATGGATTTCTGTTTGTGTGGGTTCTATTAGATCACAATAGTCTCTTAGAAAAGCTTAAACATGTAAGAATTTATATCATTTAATGACAAATCTTCACATTCCAGGGTTTTCTGTGGAGTACCACAAGATTCAGTATATGGTCCAATTCTTTTTACAGCCTATATATATATATCTGAATTTGGTATGCGTCAAACTGTCTCATATGTAGTCAGACTCATTTTTAATTTAGTCAAGAACCTGACCTTAAATTTTTCAGAAACTTGTACTTCTCCTTCTCGTAGAATTAACACGTCCTCCCCTCTCAGCTCCCAGTGCACTACCCCTCCTTCTTTCAAGCCTGAGCCGTCACAGTGCAGTACAGCAGGCTTCCCATACTTCACCTCCACCCGTGAGGTTTGAAAGGCTGGACAAAAACAACAACAAAAAAAAACACAAGGAAAGAATGACATAAAATTTTGGAAAAAATGTGTAAGAGATATGAACAAATAGAATCAGAAGCTGACACAATCATACAACAAAACGTACATAAAACAAGTCCATTTAATTTAAAATGATCACTCTATGTTAAATGTATACTTACCTAGCTTAGTTTGTTCATTAACTAAGAAATGAACTGGCTCTTAATTTATGGCACATTTTACAGTTTCATTAAAGTTGTTGCATGTCAATGAAAAAGTTTTTATTCCTGAGTAAAAAATGATCCCGAATATGTTGGTATATCCTGTAAACATTCAGTATCCCAAGAAACAAAAATTAATTTGTCATAACCTGCTAACAGGAAGTACCATAAAATCACAAACATCTGTCATTCTAAGAAAATTCAAGAATAGATGAGAAATAAAGTCACCAACATCTATCAGTTTGAAAAGGGCCACAAAGCCATTTATAAGACATTGGGGCTCCAGAGAAACACAATCAGATCCATTATCCGCAAACATAAAAAACATGAAACAGTAGGCAATGCACCCAAATGAATCCAAAAGCTCATCAACAAAAGGTCACAGAACAACATCCAAAGCCCAAATCTGTAACAGTGAATTTGTTTTTGTCAGTAGGTGTGAAGGCTGCAGGACTGTGTACTGTACTCATTTGCACCAACCCCAAGCTGTTATGTTACCACAACACATTAATTTAGTTTATTTAGGCCTGCTAATTATAGTGATGTGAAGCTAAACAGGGTTAAACATGTGCTATTATGTAAACTCGTGTATTATTTTGGTGTTTTATTTTCCAGACTCGACATGTCATAGAGTCAATGCCTCTGCTGCAACTTACCCTGCAAAGTACAGCAACAACTGGATTCTATTTAGAAATTCTTTAGAGATTGTCAGTGGGTTGAACAGAAGGAAGTGGGGCTAAAAGAACAAGTGTGAAGCTGTGCTTTACAAAAAGCTGTTATCTTAGCCACCATAAGTCTCTGATGTATAAATGATTATGGGGAAACATTTGTTTCCAGGGACATTTTAGAGATGGCTGGATTTTAGCTTTCAGAGAAATGTGGCCTCTAACGTTTTTCTGAAGGAATCACCTTTTCATTTGAATTGAAATATTAAAGTATCCTAAAAAACTTAACATTAACACTGTGTACATTCACCTGTTTCTAACACTAGTAGAGATGTAGTGCCTTTTCACCAAAGTCACCAGACCATATACCAGCTGACATTAGTCATGTTTTGCTGAAATTGACTATTTTCAACAACAACAACAAAAAAAATGTCCTGGATGTTTGCTATGGATTGGTAAAAGATTCCTGTGAGTCAGCATTATTGTGTCAACTTGACTCTGTAGATTGCAACTCTGTGCATGTGGTGCCTAAAACAAAATATATAAAGAATTGGATGGAAGAAGCTGCGCTCTGCCTGCAGGAGAGCAATGACTCCAAGGACTGAGAGATGTAGAGAAGGTTTACTTACATTTGCTCTTAGAATGACTAAATGTGTCCGAGGTACAGGAACGGAGCTCAGCATCTAATACTCAGTTTCCACTACTACTTTAGAATTTAACATCCAAAAAGCATGCAAACATTTCAAACACAGAGAACAGAACATTCAGTCTGTTAGAATGTCTTCAGACTTCATACTTATTTTGAGATTATTAATAAGTAATCTTCTGAACACAGAGGTGGTTGATTAGCCAATTTAAACACCTGCTCAACTGGTGATCTGTCAGAGTTTGTGTGATTGCCTTATTTTTTTAACTGAACTGAAACACACCGAATTCTGCATCACATCTACATGTTAAAATCGTCAAAGTCAAGCTAACATAACTGACCTACTTCCCTCTCCCTTGCTATTTTTTTAAATTAAAAACTTTTTGTGATACCTTTGGTCCTTGTTAGTTGTAGTGTTGATAATTAGCAGCACCGCACTGTATGTCCTTTTCTTTTATAATTAAAATGTAGTGTGTTATGCTGACAAGTTGTCAGGTAAAACCAGTGGTAGTTTTTGTCCTCCAGGTGGGGGGTTGAGGGTATCTTGACGAAACATTACAACTTGTCTTTAATATGCTCATATTTTTTTAAACAAAGCTGACATTGATTATTGTTAGTGATGTATTATTTAAACAGGGAATGATATGAATGACTGTCTCACCACTGCAGAACGTTCTCTGATGAAGACACAGAAACGCCACCAAACCCCAGAGACTAAACATCTTGCTCTCCTGCAGTTTTGATCAAAACACAACAATCTGGTTCAACATGGGGTTACTTATTAAAACTACAAGAGTAGGTTTTTTCATCACATTCCAACACATTGGAGACATCATAATGTCCTCATAAAACTATAACTTAATGCTACAATATTGAATCACCTTACAGTAACAGAGTTTCAAGTTCTGTTAAAATTATATCAGAACAAAATAATACAAATGTTACATTGAATTTTCACAAACAAGACCCGCTCTTACCAGGAAAGGGCTGCATAAATAAAAAAGTGAATCCTTCAGAGCTGGGGTGTTGCTGTCACCCTTCATATGTTTAAAATAACACCAGCTGCTTCCTCTCACTTTACACGGCAGCCTTAAATCTCAGGAGCACCATGGGCTGCTTTCAAGTGTTGTGGGTCATGTCTCAACTACATTGAAGTATACCATCAAAAATTCACACCACTTAAACTTTTCCATGTGAAAACTAACACTGGATAGTCCTCATGAATGTGGAGAGTTCATGAGGACTAAGGTGCAACTAACACTGGTGGTGCTTTCATCACCAAGGTGAAACATGGTGGTGGCAGCATCATGCTTTTCTTCAGCAGAGTCAGGGAAGCAACTCAGAACTGATGAGTAGATGGATGGAGCTAAATCCAAGACAATCCTAGAGGAAAACCTCAACGTTTTAGAATGGCCCAGTCAAAGAACAGCTCTAAATCCAACAGAGAATTTGTAACAAGACTTCAAAGCAGATATTTACAGATGCTCTCCACCCAGTCTTAGTATGAGATGTTCAAATCTGGTAGAAACAAAACCAAAAACCTGGAGCTTGATGGATATACAAAGGAGAGGTGGGCTCAATGCAAACACACGTCACACTATTAATTAATTAATTTATTTTTTTTTAAAAATAAAATTAGAAGTCCATGAATCACAATGATTCATTACATTGTGAATCATTGTGACCAACTAACTTAGAGCTGGTTGGTAAATGTGCGCCCTCTGAACAAACATGACAGATTTGCCAAAAGGAAAACTTTTGTCTCTTTAAGATGGTTGAAGGTGCAGGTGGTCTTCACCTGATTGATAAGCTCCTTTATGTTAACCAGGCACATCCATACTCAGAATAAAAATATAACCTTTTGCACAAGCTGCTGTTTTTGCCTGGCTGACAACTGAAACATGTTATTGGACACCAAGAGGCACGTGGCAGGATTCCTGCATGTGGATAATGTTTAAAATGCAGAGCTATCAATAATACTGATACGGAGGAAGGGAACTAAATGTGTTGCAAGAAGCTCTGTGTATAGTGGAGCCTACAGAGCAAGTCAAGAGCAGCGTGCAATCTGTAATGGCAATAAAACTCTGAGAAGAACTTCTGGATGTAAGATGATCAAGGGATTTGAATATAAAGGAGATCGCTCTTCGTTCAAAATCAATTTAAATTTGCTACATAGGTGCAGTTCAGAAATGTTATCTCTACACAGACCTCTGCGATTTATTACATGTACTCCATAAGCATTGAGGAAAGTGAGAAGTGGCATCAGAACCTGTACATATGGATTCCAGAATCTCATGTGACTACAGGGACACCCACTGAAGATGCATTCACAATCACTGGGAGAAAGCACTGCTGGATTTTTTTTGTGTACATTGACATTCTTTAATTGTGATCTTCATAATAGTAAACTAATAAAGTCCTGTGAAGATGATCAACAGGAAACCTCTGTGCAGACCTAATCTTTAGAATGAGGAAAGCCCTATAGAAGTTCCCAGACTCCACTGAGGTATCAGTCAATGCAGCATAATAAAAGCCTTAGAAATAGTTTTAAATATTGCAGCATGTACATCTAAAAGAAAAAAGCATAACAGAAAATTCCACTGAGTCTTGTTTTAAGAAACTTGACTAAAAAAATTCCCTCTTAAACCTCTCTGCTTTTACTTGTGTCCATAAACAGCAGGTGGCGCTCTTGTTCTATTGACGCGATAACTCCACTTCTCATTCTGAGCACCAAATGCCATTTAGTTAAATCTCAGAAGCACACTGTTTCCTTACCCTGTTAAGGAAAAACCTTCAGCACCTTTCCAGTGACCGTATCCACAATGTAGAGAGAAAAACATGAATGAGGTTGCCTCTATTAAAGGAGTAACCTGGAAATAACCTGCTTGTTTTCTAGTGTGATGGAGCACTGGTTCACTGGGCAAATGGTGAAAACATTCAAATTTGGATTCCAACTGAACACTTGCTCCCATCTTAAACCCAATCATGGAAAAATCAGTCAGGAATTGTTGAAGTCAAGTATCAACAGGGCAAATGGCAAATGTCTGACCAAGTAGATTTACTTGCCCTTTGCACACAATTGATATATTGAGTGCAATATATATATATATATATATATATTATTCCTAG